>JAAMXV010000596.1:0-60967 GCA_019693495.1 Axilococcus clingmanii
CACCTCCTCCACCACCACCATGCAACTTCATGGTTCCACCCTCTTGCAAAATCTTTGTCGAAGACACACTCTGTTGTGAAGATGCTTCCATCGTAGGCGG
The DNA here is from genome assembly GCA_019693495.1 of Axilococcus clingmanii. NCBI lineage: Eukaryota > Viridiplantae > Chlorophyta > Chlorophyceae > Chlamydomonadales > Chlorococcaceae > Axilococcus > Axilococcus clingmanii. The sequence goes on from JAAMXV010000596.1 coordinate 101, forward strand.
AGAAAGCGGTCTGGTCTCCACCAAACCCTGGGTTGACTTCACCATTCTATGCACGGAGGATACCAGCTTTGCTACCGAATGCCTTTATGTTACTGGTCCAGCTGAATTCAACATCACTCCTGTCTTTGGCTATGGTTTCTGGGGCCGCCAGTTCCGATTTGTGTCGACTTGGGCAGGTGAAGATTTCGAGGCATACAATGGTACCGTCTCTGTGGGCATCAACCCCATCCCGAGTTGTGCACCGACTCTTTACAAGGGCATGTGCTCTATCAACGCTACCAATTATGATAGCTTCGAGGAAATAACTCCTTTGACCCTGGAAGTCATCCCAGCTCCAGAGTACTGCGACAATCTGACAACCTGTTTGGATGATGACTGGGCGCTCACCAATCTTGCTTGGGTCGACAATGACGGCACCTGCAAAATGGAAGCGACAGGGCTTTTGCCAAACGACTTTTTCAGCCTTGGTAACATCACTTGGCTCAATTATACAGGCGGGTATCAGAGCACGTGTGCTGGCAATGTGAGCGAGCCAGTTCCCTTTGACAGTGTCCCATCGGATTTCATCTTTGGATTCTGAAAATTAGAATAACAATCCATTATGTTAATATACATTTTATACATTGTGAGGGGCAGTTATACTATGCTCACAGACACAGTGTTAACAGCTAGTCGGAAGGCGCAGAGATGAAGAGAAGAGAGATTACGAGTGTGTTCAAAGAAGGTATACATACAGTTTAGATATGATTCATTTTTTCTCTTAAGCTGAAAGAATGCCAAAGACTTTCATCGGTTTCATTTACATGCAGTTGTTTGTTCATTAAAAAGAAAGCTAAAAAGGAAAGCACTCACAAAATTAGACAAAAAAAACAAAAAAAAAACTCATCAAAGCCCTTCACTGGCGCTCACTCTCAACTCATCAGTCATCGAAGCATCAATTGGTCGTTCATAACTTGTAATTAAACCAGCGATACTCTCAGGGGTATACGTCTCTTGGTATGCTTCAAGAGTTTGGGGGGCCAAACCCAAGTTTCTAGCATCTGAAGCAATGGTGGTCTGAGCAACAACAGCCATCTTTGCCAGCAAATCCAGCAGATAGTCGGAGCTGTCGGGACCACGATCCTGCCGAGCGGAATTTACTTGCAGTGCAAACGCATTCAGAACTCCAATATTTGTTGCCAAGGCCGCCAAAACGGCGTCACCTTCTTCAGTTTCAGTACCGCCCACCCTCAACAAAGATTTCTTCAGTATGGGGTAGAGGACATTGGAGTCAGCCAGCGACTCTCCCTCCGCCAATGCTCCCAAGGCAGCTGCTATTTCGACGAAAAGGGCGGTCGTGCAATTCTGCAGCTGGAGACTATCGATAAGTCCACACACTCCAGCACCGCCAATGGACACCGTGTTGATCAGTTCTGTGTTTACGACCTGGACTGCAAAAGCCTGGTCATCACCCTCCTTCACGAGAGCCACGTAGTCTACTGTGGGCTTCAGAGGAACACGCGGCACAGCTGCTGGCACTGTGGTGTCTGTAGCTTCCGAGGAAGGCTGCTGCTCATCATCCATCATCACCCCAAAAGCATACGGCATTATGACACTCGCATTCTCTGCCGATGCGCCTGTAGGCAGCGACAAGAGCAAGGTAGACAGGGGACTCACTACCGTCGCTCCATTCTCCCCCTGCAACCGTGCAACCATCGGGAAGGGGGGAGGCAATCCGCTCCAACTGTCCATGCAGCCATCTAGCTGCATCCCTTCCCCAGGCAAAACCACCAACTCTAGAACTGATGCTCCATTCACGCATGGACCGCCACCATTTTCATCACACTCAAGTTCTGCCGTCCCCGTCACGGGGTCGGTGCGCACTATCCGGGGGAGCATATCATTAATCGCATCACCATCAAAAACACGTGAGGATGCGCTGCTGTTGCGCCTGGTGGCTATGAGTGTGCAGTTGAGGTAGTAGCCAGCAATGGTTGTAGCAGTGATATTGGAAGACTCAACAGCAGTAGGAAGCATGACCCCTTCCCCCGGGGTCTGGGTCTGAACAGGGATGATGTCATCGATGTTGACGATGGGGATGCTGTCGAGACTTGGAGCAGGCACGAGAACCTTATCTATGATGGTCACTCTGTCTCCACACACATCTACTTCGCCAGTGATGGTGGCGCTGTTGTCTTCAAATTTACCACTCAGGAAGAGCACCTTCCCCTCAGAATCTTTCTCTACACTGATGGTGTACTCCTCAGTGGGGACTATCCGAGAGAGGAGGGTGGGTACTTGTGAGGTGGTACCATTGGTCAGAGAGGCCAGCCTGGAGGAGCCTTCCAACACATGGTATGACAAGACCGCCGCCAATTTATCCCCCAGCTTGCTTGCATCTGCAATGGAAATTCCCAGTTGATTCAGCATAGCAAAAAATGCATCATTGGTGGGTGCCAGCAAGGTGTGATTGTTGCCGGGGGAAGGGAGTATTTTGGGAATATCTCCCTGCCCTAGAATGGTGGCCAGCAGGGAAAGTCCGTTTTCATTGGCCACCTGCACCCATGTCTTGTCACACGGCCGAGGCGCTCCTTCTCCTCCTTGTACAATCACAGTGTCATTTTCTTGCGGGGGAGTTTCGGGGGATGGTCCTGGAGTCTCGGTATCGCTCTCCCATGGCAGATTCTCCGGTATCTCAACTTTGGGGACGTCATCCAGGCTGGGAGCGGGGATGATGATCTTGTCAACTACATACACGTAACTATTGCAAATCTTCTTCACATCTTTTGCAGATGCAGAAGCAACCACCTCATCACTGTACGGACTGCGGAACACGATGCGGTTGGGATCTTCAGGATCGACGCTATAGAGAACCGGAACTTCTTCTCCGACGAGCAGCCCAAATGAGGTGGGAGCCTCCAGCTCTTGAGCTGTGGATACAAGACTTCCATCTGCTGCTGTAGTAGTATTCACCAGGGTCTCATTGCGTATCCTCTCTGGCGACAAGGCCGTGAGGGAGGCCTGATAGGTCATGATGGCCACGAGTTTGTCATCGATAGAGGACAGTACGGGGATGAAGAACCCATTGCTGAACAGAAAGTCTAGCCATGCATTATTTGAAGGTACGAGAATTGTGATTCCTATTGACGGATCGGGAAGTTTATCTTCAAAGTTGGATAATTGAAGGCCCCATTTAGTGAATGATGCAGCGGAAAATGTGCCACCCAAGGCATCTAAAAATGTCCCGTCTTCGCACTGAGGGGTGTGGGGAGTGGAGTGGTCAGTCAACACGATACAGGTCGGTGTGGGAAGGAGTAACACGTCTGGTATTTTACGTCGATTACCTCTCCAGAAGTGACTTTAGAATTAATCCATATGGCTAAGAATGCGAGGAGCAGGGTTTGGACAGTTCGACTCATCGTCCAATGCCTAAGAACTGGACTAGAAGGCAGGCTTTGCTATACGGTGAGGATAAGCAAATTATTCACCGTATCAAACTCTATAGTTAGATCGAAATTGAAAAGGATTGACGAAAAATGCTCTTAAACCGTATTCTGCCAGGACGCGGCCTCTTGGTTCTCGCAAGAACTCTCACAAGAAGTGTGCTGCAGCACTCTTTCGAACAAACACCACACATCACAGCTTCAGCCCCTTGAGCAAATCTTCAGCTAAATCCTCTACGATTTCCTCATCATCATCATCATCACCCATATTATCATCCAGGGGACCTAGCGCATCGCCCAGCAGCTCTTGCAGCTCCGCAACACCGCCATCCGATATTTCATTTTCATCCAAGAGGACCATTTCAATGTTCTTTGCAGCAGCTGCAACCACCTTGGCTACAGTACAGGCACCAGCTCTATGCAGTTGATTACCACTCAAATCCAAGGTCTTCAGACCAGGTACACCTACCAATGCCTTGGCAATGATCAAGGCACCGTCGTCCTCCAGTTCGTTCTCCCTCAGATTAAGTTTCGAGAGGGAGGGTTTGGAGGCGACTGCTGCTGCAATGGCTTCGGCCCCCTGTGGATTTACTTCATTCAAAGATAATTCCAGCTCTTCCAACTGCTCATTATTATCTATAAGAGCACTGGCGATTCTGATGACTCCGTCATTCGTGAGGCACGTATCGTTGAGATTGAGAATCCTCAAGCCAGGCTGAGAGGTGATGGCTATTGCCAATGCTTCTGCTGCCTCCTCTGTCATTGGATTGTCATGGATGTTCAATGTCCTTAATTGTTTTGGACCTGTCGCAAGTGCCTGGCCTAGAGCTGCCCCTCCCTCCGGCCCCACTCTGCTCGACACCATGCTAAATTCTTCGAGGCTGGTACACCTGGCAATCAACGATGCTATTGAAGCAGCTCCTTCATCTCCAGACATATTGTTATAGAGACTGATAGACTTGAGTGATTGCGTATTTGTGATCAGTTCAGCAACTGCTGCACATCCGTGGACTGAGCAGCCTACATTTCTAAAAGCGATGCTCTCAAGCGATGTCTGATTGGCAAAGGCTGCTGCTGCTGCTCGTATTCCCTTTTCTCCCAGAGCATTGTCTGATAAATCTAGTACTTTTAAGTTCCTCACATCGCCCAAAGCAGATGCTAAAATCCGCAAGGCAGCCAGAGCCTCGTCCTCTGGCCGTCCGGCCATGATGTCTGAAATGTCGGCCTCTTCCAGGGTGCTTTTGACATTGCGTATGGCTTTGGCTGCGACTTCAGCTGCATCTACTCCAAAACTCTTTGTAGAAAATTTTATTTTCTTGATTGTTGCACCTTCTTTGAGCATGGGACCAAGAAGCTCCTCTGCAGTCTCCTTTGTCAAGAATTCTCGGGCACCTGTGAGGTCGATCGTATTACTGTCTAGGGCAGTGGCTGCAAGTGCATGTTCTGGAGCAACGCCATTCTGTACTGCTTCTAAAACCAGAGCAGCAAGCTTTCTGATGTAGGCTCTCAGAGTTTCTGTATGAGGCCTCATTCCGGTTGTCGTTCGAGCCTCTACTCTGGCTACTGTGTAGGCCTTCTTCTCGATACCGGCAGCAGTGACGGAAACCACCTCATCTGGCATCGGCGTATTGCGAAAAAATGACATTGTAGATATGCTAGCCATTATTCTTCCAACCGTATCCTGGCGTTGTTCATCTGACAACGACCATTCTGCCAGAGCTGTCATGGTATGTGATGGTTGCTTAAATCGACAGCTGGTTGCTACGGAAGAGAGAGAGAAAATACAATAATAAAAAGGACTCGTTTCTTACAAGAACAGTAAATCCAACATATATTAAATCAACGGCGATTTGCAACCAACAGTTTAGCCACCTTGTTTGCGCCCTCATACCCATACTCGACACACTTTCCCAAGGCGACTCCGCTGACATAATTGCCTCCTAATACAACGCCATCCCAACTGCTCTTGTTCAAGGCTTCCTGAGCTCCTTCAACAATATCTAAATGGCCGACATTGAATTGGGGGATGGCTTTAGGCCATACCCTCAATGCAATTTTCTTGGGTGCAGGCGCGTCCGTCTTGAGCAGCATTTTCCTCAGATCTGTGTCCACCTGTGCGATGATCTCATCATCACTCATCTCCGTCACCTTGCGGTTCAGCGCACCTCCAAAGTAACACAATAATAATATCTGCCCACCAGGTGCTCTTCCTGGGAATAAACTGCTACTGTAAATGGTACCGAGGGTCACTATGCCCTGCGTCCGGGGATGCAGCTGACCGAATCCGGGGAGGTTGCCCTCTGCGTCGAGTCTGTCCGACCGAATAGCCTCCTTTGGATAGGACAGAGTGACGGCTGCAACAGGAGGATAGTCTAACGATTTCAATTTTTCTGCAGCGCTGGGCACAGCATCTTTGATCAAATCAGCTGCCACATAGGCAGGCACGGTCAAAGCCACGCTCTTGGTCTTCACCGTCTGCTCACCCTCTGGGGTTTCATAACTCAGACTGTACATTTCCCCTTCTTTTGCAATCCGAGTCAACTTCCAGCTGGTGCGAATTGTGTCAGATCCCAGCTTCTCGGCAATCGCCAGAGGCAGGGTCTGAAGTCCCCGTCTGAACGAACCAACCGTCTGACCCTTTGGCTTGGACGGAAGACGGGGGTCCCTTGGTGGTGGTGGGTTAGCCCTCTTCTCGGAGAATAACTTCAACACACCTCCAAATATAGAACCTCCCTTTTTCTCCAAATCATATACCTTCCCAAATGCTGCCTTCATTGACAACTTGGATGGGTCACCTGCATAGACACCGGAGCAGAAGGGGTCTATGAGGCGGTAGTACGCCTCATCGCCCAAGTTTCTCTTCACAAACTGCTCGACGCTCTCTTCATAGGACGGCATCGGGTCTTTGACCAGTCCAAAAGCTCCTAAACCTGCCCTGATTTTCCCTGGGATGCTCATGAGATCAAAAGTCAAGGCGTCGAGCCCTGAGGGAGTGGGACGGAGTTTCCCTTCCCAGTACACAAAACGGGGGGCGGTGGGGTCCCCAAACACAAGATCTTTATCACAGCCTGAGTCTACCGCCGCTTTGAGCATGAAATCATTTGGTTGAAAACTATTTGGGCCTTCCTCCCAGAGGTAGCCTTGAGTGTCGTCAGCCAAGGTGGTGATGTTGCCCCCTACTCTCTCCCGACCTTCTGTGACTAAGATGCGAGATGCCACAGCGCTGTGATCTGCTTGAAGACCTAGAGCAGTGGTGAGGCCAGATATGCCAGCGCCCACCACAACAATGTCATACACTCCTGAATCCTGAGATTGTGCCCGGACGTCTATTCCGGCACCAGACGTGGGTGGGGCTGCTGTCGCACGGACTGTCTTTGTGATGAAGCGTTGTCCCCGTCTAGTCATATGTGGAGTGCATCTCAATGCAATTCCACTACGATACATGCATGCTGTCTCCATGTTTATGTTTGTAAGGGCTCCATTTTGTTGGGGTTTATTTTGCGAATTGCATCGCAGACTTTGGCGCATAATTGAAGCCATAATTGTCGTTGATTGCGTAGGTTCTTGCCTCGAAAATCTTGCAAAGTACACTTTATTCGTTTACTATTAAATTTCTTTGATTTCCCAACCTAGTGTACTTACACCATCAGATAGTGTTTTATCCTCAATCAGGCCCGACCAACCGGCCAGTCATCTATCTCAGACTCCCTGCCTCTCAATAGGTTGGGAAACTCGTATCTACTTCTGCAGCCCAAGCCTCCAACCCCCCTATTACATCTATGGCCCTCTTCACACCTTCATTTCTCAGCTTCTGCACAGCTCTTTGGGAGTCATTCCCCCGCCGGCACAGCACGATGAGTTCAGCATCCTCCCCCCGCTTTTCTAGTTCTTCCTGAATGGCACCTACGTACGAATCAAACGCAGCAAAGGGTGCGTGCAAAGATTCAGGCAATCTGCATACATTCCATTGTGCCATAGGCCTCACATCAACGAGTAGGATGCTGTCTCTACGATGCTGAGAAGCCCCCGACATCGTCAGTTTGCTCTCCAGCTCCTTGGCGGTGATCCTTTCCTTTGTGTCAATGATGTTCAGGGGTTTTGGAGGACCATCATTATCTGTCTGTCCAGTAAAATCATAGTAACTGTACCTTGTAATAGTGTTCTTGGTAATGGAGGGAGTGGCTCCACACGCCAAGCATGTTGAGGATCGCTTTCTCAACGACACGATGTGAACTCGTCCCGCGCTCGCATCTAGCAGCATCAACCGCCTGGACATCGGTGTTCCTACCTCAGAGAGTATTTTAATAGCTTCTAATGCTTGAAATGTCCCAATGATCCCCGGTACCACCCCTAGTACGCCAGCATCTGCACAGCGTGCACAGCTTTCGGGGCGGGGGGATTCGGGGAAGAGGCATCTATAGCAGGGGCCATCCTCACCGTGACAATAGACTGTCAGTTGGCCATCCAAACCTATTGCTGCTCCAGAAACCAGTGGTTTTCGCACAATAGCACAGGCATCTGATAGGAGATACCTGGTCGGAGCATTATCACTGGCATCGATGATGACGTCGTAGGCGGAGACCAGAGAGACGGCGTTCTGGGCGGTGAGTCCATCATAGTGTCTTTCGATTGTGACGAGAGAGTTCAGTGAGTTGATGGCTGCTGCTGCTGAGTCTACTTTATGGATGCCGACACTCTTCTCGGTGTGTATAACTTGCCGGTGGATGTTGCTCAACTCCACAGTGTCTCTGTCCACAATGCCTATCCTCCCCACGCCTGCCGCTGCCAGATAGAGTGCAGCAGGCGAGCCGAGACCACCAGCGCCGACTATTAGTACTGACCCATGACAAAGCTTTGACTGAGCTACAACTCCAAAGCTATCAAGGATAATCTGGCGACTGTAACGGACCACTTGATGCTGAGAGAGGCGATGACCCGCGGCATCCCAGACTGGTTGATTGGCAGTGGAAATACGGTTCGAAACAGGGCAGTTGGCCTTTGATATATTTTCTGATATACCCGAGGTCCTTAGTCGCTCATTTAAAAGATTTATTTCCGCCTTAAGTCGTTTATTTTCTTCTTGCAGAGCTTCCATCTTTGCTCAACCCAACTTTCAATAAAAAACACAGAGGACAAAGAATCGCCTCGTGCTTTACCTTCTCACTCGTTGATTACGCATCTTAACCACATTAAAGTGATGAAATATATACCATGCATTAGGAGTGTTGAGTTGTTCAGATCTCACTTGCATGCATATGCAGTTCTGGGTCCTTGGTTGAAAAGTAGCCGTTTAGACAACAATCGTCCTAACTTTCAATTTATTCCAATGGCACATCACCTAATAAAGTTGGGAAAAGAGGCTCTACAGCCGCAAAAAGTGAACGGTGTCTGGCACAAGGCTGTCATCAGTGCAAAAAATATAGCTAGACTTAGAAAGGAAGCGCTGTTGTCTGGAAGGTATGCTCAGTATCATTTCACACATCACGGATCAATAATAATAATAATAATCGACTGTCTGCTGATTCCACAGTGAGTGGACTTTCGACGAGCCGCCCAAGCCTCCAACCCAACAAGGCAAACCAAAAGGCCACAAGTGGCAACGCACCCAAGCAGAGAGAGCTGCCAGAGTTGAAAAATCCCTTGAGGGAATGGATGAGAAGATAGCTGCTCATAGAGAAGCTCGTAGGAATAAAATTCACGATTTGCCCCTCATAGACCGAATATTGTTGACACCAAAACAGCGGAGGGCCAAATTAAAGGGGTAGGTGAGCACGTTGGAACAGCAAAACAAGCAGGGAGACAGATGGAGGCCTCATTTATGAGGAGTCTCCAGACGCACAGCACACAGTGGGATCCCAATTCTGTGTCTGTGTCATTGAACGTTGGAGTCGATGGTTGCATCGTTCCATCTGAATCGTCCGCAGAGGGCGCACGCCTGTCGGAGTCACACATCATCGTGCTGGACAATTTTTTGGACGGGGATCTCACTGAACAGCTGTTGGAGGTGTTGGGAGTCACAGAGCCGAGTGCTTTGCCACCTGCAAGTCATTGGGAGAGACAGACTGCTGACACAGCAGAATATTCTCAACATATGACCTTTGGCGTTAAAGACAGCATCATCAAGGGCATGATGGACCGACCAGCACCCGCCATTTTAGAAGTCCAGTCCCGAGTGTACAAACTGTATGAAAAGGACTTTCACATAGCTCATTTGCCTAGCGATGCCATACAGCAGCCCCCACAGACGAGAGCAGACTGCTCTGCCATACTGGCAAACTGCGCCGTCCGGGGGGACGAATATGGGTGGCATGTTGATGCTGATCCAACCTCGTTTCCCAATGACTCAGCTTGGGTGTCTACCTTTGGAGATTATTTTAATGGGGAGCCTGGAAAGCCTCTTCTCGTCTCTCTCTTGCTCTATCTTATTCCTCCAGGTGGCTGGCCTGTCACCTATGGTGCCGACACTCTGTTTCTGGATTCCGGGGGGAGCGATGCTGGTATCTTTGTGAGACCCAAGAGGAACAGAGCAGTTCTCATGCAGCAAGATGTTCTCCACAAGGTTAGCTCACCCAGTGCAGCTGCAGGGGGTCTCCCCAGATACTCCCTCGTCTGGAAATTGGCATTAATGAGGAAGGAGGACTCTTCCCATGGTGATGATACTTCACTGAACAAAGGCAGTGGGACATTGTCCATTTCGAAATCTGAGTGGGGGCGGGCATCCACATTTGGATCGACTGCCAGGGTACATGCAGTTCTTCAAGCATTACAACATAGCAGGAAACATGTGTAAAGGAGGACAAGGCACAATTGAATAGTTCACCAAGGAATGTTCTTGCCATTGAATGCATACCATTCTCCATTCAATTCTCTATCGCTCTCTAATACAGACAACATGCCTTCTACCGACTCGTTCACATCTATCAGACCTTGTCCATTGACCATGTCCGTTCTCACATACCCAGGGTGTAGCAACACGGATCGGATGTGTTGGGGGGCGAGGTCGATGGACAAGCTCTTGTTTATGATATTTAACGAGGATTTGCTTGTTCTATAACCATAAGTACCTCCAGAGGTGTTGTCATCTATACTCCCCATTTTACTCGTGATATTGGCCACCAAGCTGGGTCGTCCTGAGGGACTCCCCAGAACACCGACCTTGTAGAGGGCTTGTACGACGAGCAAGGGGCCTACCGCATTGGTGATGAATGCCTCTGTCATGTTTTCCTGTGTCGCTGTACCAAATTTGATGCGTTCCCCATATATACCAGCGTTATTGATGAGTACATCGACGTGTGGTGTTATCTGCCGGATACTTTTGGCACACTGCTCTATCGAAGCCTCGTCGGCAACGTCGAGTTGCGTAATGGCACAAACATCAAGTTTCTTGAGCTCTGTTGCTGTAGATGGAGAGCGGCACGTGGCTATGACAGTATTACTGCCTTTGTCAATGCATTGTCGAACAAATTCCAGGCCGATGCCTCTGCTGGCTCCTGTGACCACAATGACTTTTCCTTGCAAAGGGAATGGCATGTTGGGAGTGATCTAGGGTAGAGGCAAGTTTAACGTTCTTAAGTCCAATGCAATGCACCTGTACATGACTGTCTCTCGTGCTTCTAATGCTAGCGTAAAGCCTTGTTCTTGTGGCGCGCGAACGCGAGGCGCGGACTTGGAAACTGTGTGAAATGAGCATACAGTATACTGGAAACCTGACATTGATTTAGAACAGAGATGCAAAAGTGTGCAATGACTAACTTAAAAGGTAATCACGGGGATGAAATCGTGCAATGCGCAACCCTTGCACTCTCTAAAATCTCTCCATCTCTTTAAAATATGTAGATGAAGAAACACCAGCGCTGGAGCATCAATTGATGTTTGCAAGTAGATCTGGGGATGCAGATACTATTGATAAGCTTTTGAAAGCTGGGGCTGAACCAGCATGTGCGGATGACCACGGAGTCACCCCACTCATGTTGGCCGCAGCATCAGGCTCTGAAAAGAGCGTACAATTGTTGCTGGATGCGGGTGCTCCTTGGAATGATCAAGACAAGGGTGGATTCACTGCTGGAGAGTATGCTTCTGCCTCTGGCCAACTTTCTGTCATGCAACAACTCCTCAATTTTGCAGTCAGAGCAGAACTCATACTTGGGACGATCCAGTCCAGGTACAACAGCGATCCGACTGCCCTTCCAAATGAGCAGTACCTCAAAGGTAGCGTAGAATATATGGATGACCAGCTGATAGATGCAGGGGGTGAGGGTGTTATGATGGAGTGGGAGAGGTCTTTGATGGAGAAGCATGCAGAGGTCATCTGTCAGAGGGGCGGGAACATTTTAAACGTTGGGTTTGGCATGGGCATTATTGACTCATACATTCAAGTCAGACTTGCTTCCTTTCCTGATGCACATCATTATATTATCGAAGCTCATCCAGTAGTACATGAGAGGATGAAAGAAGAGGGATGGCTGGACAAAGCAAATGTGACAGTCCTGTTTGGTCGGTGGCAGGATGTGATCGGTACTCTCCCCGCTGATGCTTTTGGGGGAATATTCTTTGACACATATGGTGAATATTACGAACAAATGCGCGAGTTTCATTCGTTTGTACCAAGATTATTGAAAAAGGGAGGTATCTACTCTTTCTTCAATGGTTTGGCACCTGACAACATGTTTTTCCACCTTGTCTATGGAGAGATTGTTAGGAAGGAATTGCATGTGTTGGGCTTGACTGTAACTTACGAGGCTGTTCCTGTAGATAAACATATACTGGAGGATAAAACATGGAAGCATGTCAACAATAGGTACTGGCATTTGCCTCTCTATTTTGTGCCTACATGTGTAAAAGAAGAATGACTATTTTGAATGGTGTGCCGTCGGGAGAGAGTTTCTAATTTACAAGGGTGGAAATGCTTCTATAGCCCTACATGCCAGCGCCAACAGATCACAAAAAGTCCCCGCTGCTGCTCTTAAAGTTCTCACATCTACTGCTGCAAATTTTACGACTACTGTATTTCCTTGCGTGGAAATTTCTCTATGCACACAGTCAGGCCTCAGCTCTTCATCGACACTGATGGCGTTGCAGACTATCTGGGCTTGGTCTGCCGTCGGAAAAGGTACACTGGATGAGAAAGTATATGGCTTCTCTGGTATATCTAATGGAGGGATCTCAACACTGGTTTCGATTTGTATTGAAGACATATTGCCCCGTAACTAGTTGAAAGGTCCACTGTCCAGGTGATTGAAAATTCCAGTGTTTGTTATGGTGTGGTAAGATTCTTTATGTACATTTGATAATTATTATTTAAAAACACAAATTGAATCTGCGGTAGCTGCTCACTCAATGCGCAGCATCTGTGGCCTGGCCGGGCTCCAATTGCCGGGGCTTCAGCGCGGACTTAATGTCGGACTATACGCATAAAGAATCAAATCCTTCAAAGACAGCGCCCTCTTCTTCTTTCCACGTATTGTGGTCTACTAGAGAATTTAAGAATGATATTAAGATCCAGACCCAAGCCAAGGGTCACTGAAAAAATCACAAAAGTCCGAGCTCAAACCCAGCACTTTGAGTTACGTGTCTGCATAAACAAAACCTGTAAACGCCAAGGTTCAGAACAAATCAGACAATTTGCGTCAGATTTAGCCCTAGAAGAAGTTGAAGTGACTTCCTCTGGCTGTTTGGGTGAGTTGCCAGGGCGGTGACTAAGCAGTGGCGTCAAACGCGCTCTCTCGCTTATGCATCCCCCGTGTCTAAATTTCATTCCTTTCCGTAGGCAATTGTGGTAGTGGCCCCAATGCATACCTTTACTCTGCTGAAGACGAAATACCAATATTTATGACACACCTTTCCACTCCAGCTAGATTGGCGGATGCTCTTCAGGGTGCCACTAAAGTGATCATTGACAAAACCGTATTGAAAGCAACTGAATTGAGGTTGGCAGGCAACATGGCTGCAAGGGAAGGCAACCATGCCAAAGCTATAAAGCTGTATACAGAAGGCATACATTTAAAGCCTCAACAAGGATTACATCTATTGTACAGTAACAGGTCGGGAGCACATTTGGCATCTGGGAATGCTGATGAAGCGTGCAGAGATGCCCAGAAAGCTCTCGACATCGCTCCATTGCACTTTACGACTGCCTCCATCAGACTAGCAGACGCTTTATACGCCCTTAAAAGAGTAGATGCGGCTTTAGATGCTATTGAACGCGCAGCAGACAGATTTCCGGAATTCAAAAAGTCTAAAGACTACAAGCAATTGACCGGGACGTTAAGAAAAGAGCTCGTCTGACAGAAAGCGATCACAAAGAAAGTGATTGATTGTTAAATATATACATGTACAAAAAACCAAATATGCACTTTTAATATTCATCTGTTGTCTGTCTTCCCAACATACTTAGAACTATATTTTTTAACCATGGGATGTAACTCAGAAGGTACCATATCATCGCCACCGTCTGGACTAAAATGCAGGGCAGAGCCAGGAGCGTAGAGTGCAGACCCAGTGCCACATACAATGTAAGTATCATGGTCGAAAGGAATACAGTAACTGCTATTGATCTATCTCTACTGGAGAACATATTACTCAACTGTTTGGCTGGTCCAACCAAAAACAATGTGGAACCCATGCTTAAGATATTACCCAAGGTATACGTCACAGCAAACTTTCGCGGACTGAAGAGCAGCGTAGGCGCCAACAGCGTCAAAAATGCTCCTAAAGTCAGACACAAAGCAGCTCCCACAAGCCGTTGAGTTCTTGTAAGTGTTGTACCCTCTTGTATTTGTTGTAGTAATGACTGATTTTCTGGTGGATCCTCGAGAGAGTCGTACCCCAGTCGACTTTTCATGCGATCGACAAAAGTTTGAACACTCATAGCTATTATTATATAAGTGTGAGATCGGTAGCTGTGTCTTTACTGTATAGACATTTGTCGGGTAGAACTAGAGAAATACGGGGTTTTGCGTGTCTTTAAGGCCACAGAGAGAACATAGTGTTCTGTCCCTCGGAAGTGACCTTTCAGTCAGCAGCAGTCTATTACATTGAGGAGGAGGAGGAGGCGGAGGAAGAGGAGATGGAGGAGAAAAAAGGAATCGTGTTCATTTTTTGAAATGTCTTTAAACAACTCAGTTTGCTATGCCCACCTGGGCAAGCAGTTTATCCAGCTGAGGAAAAGACACCCGACTTATGTAGCCCAGCAGAAAAGCAAAAACTGCCACCAGGAGTATATGAATATACGAGAAAGCCCCGGAATTTTGCCGATGTACACTTGACTGAGGAGCTGGAGGAGAAACAACGCCACCTCTACCTCCATTCATTGACCGATCCAACCCATCCAATCTCCGTTTCACGCTCTCTGTCTCTATGTTTGGACGTGCAGTCTCGCCGGCGACAGTTTTTCTGGATGTGAAGCCAGATCCATCCTCTATCCCTTCTGGAACTGGAGACGGTGGTTTCGTGGGCCCCAGCATGATGACTCTGAGCTTCGTCTGTTTGACGTCAGCACCGCCCTTGGCAGGGTCAAAGAGGTCTGGCAGCGCAGCATCAGTGCCCTCGGTATCAGAAAGAACTTTGACGCATTGTACCAGAAATTTATCGCGGCACTCTGTCAAATTTGGAGGCATTTCCTTCTGTGCTTGAAGGATGACCTCTACCACTCGGCTAGCCCCTGCTTCGACGAAGCCGCTGCTAGGACGGACACAATACTTTTTTGGACTGGTTGTCTTGACCTTGAACGCAACCCTTTCCTTGCCTGGGTTGGTGAAAGTCATCGTGATTGGGATATTTTTCCTAAGCTCAAATCTGCACGATTGAATAGGGGGGTAAAACTCAGTGCTGAACATTGACTCGATCGCAGAATAGAACTCGCCTGAATTTCAGCTCGCTTGGTGAGACAAGAAGATAATTGTCCGACATAGTGCAATATATATAGCGGTTGTTGACGGTATCTTTTTCGCAGATATCCCTTGACAAAGAGATCTTGTTCTGTCCTTGATCAAATCTTTATGCTGTATGCCAATGCTTTTGGCTACAACGTACGCTATGCAATAATACAAGGTTTGCTTTTCAACTTGAAAATCAAAGCGAGAGAATATTTGTTACTAAGGGACTTCGAGATATTTAACTTCTTTGTTAGACAGATGTGCGTTCAAGTGAAGAATACATTTTCTGTGAATGTTGAATCTTGAAATCTCCTTGACTTAGCGCGATATGTCCAGTTAAACTTAAATGACACCTCCCAGTCAAAAAACTTCTGAATTAGACGCTCTCTTGTCGAGAGTCAATGAGAAACTTGGACTGTTGAGTACTGGTGGAAAGACTCCATATACTGTCAAATCAACGCCAACGTATACGCGTTGCTATCCCACACCTCAACCACTCCACTTCGACTCGACGATCCTCCGGCAGGGTTCGCCACATAAGTTTACGCCACGCCACACATCATCTGGACACCAAAAGACTTCTCTGAATGATTTACATGTCAGGTTACAGGCACTTGGAGCAAAAGCAGCAAGTCTGACAACCCCCAGTGCTAAGGAAGACTTTTCCATTCCTGCCTCCCGACCTGAGCCTCCCTCCCACGAACAGCTGAGGGCTGCCTGTGAAGAGAAGGATAGTAAGATTCAAAAACTTCAGGAGGCGCTTTATCAAATACAAGAAGAGCGTGATGCTATCTGTGACAAAGCAAATGCCGCTGAGAGAACCCTAGCTCATGAACAAGAGACGCGTCGCCGGCATGCAGAGCGAGCAGCACAATCTTCAGAATCCGAAGACGCCCTGACGACCCAAATAGCTTCCATGGCATCGCAGTTGGCATCTGCACACAAAGACAACTCGGCATTGCGCCAAGAAATCAGTCAAAATCAAAGACTTTTGGAAGCAGAGCGCCAAGCTCGACTGGCAGAGTGCGACTCTTTGAATGCCGAGGTGGCATCCATCACTCAGAAGCATCAGCAGGCCGTGCACGACAATGAGCTGTACAAGACCAGGGTAGAACAGTTGGAAGCATCTCAGCAACCTTTGCGTATGGCCTTGGCAAACCAAGACAGTCTCATTGCTTCAAAACTGAGAGAAATTGAAGACTTGAGTGCCCTGCGCGACGGCCTGCATGCTCACAACATGCAATTGCAAAGCCAATTGCTGCAGGCAAGATCAGAGGTAGCCAACCTTAATGACTCTCTGACGAGATCAGCAGCCAGCGCAAATGCTCCATCTCCTTTAAGAAGTCTCCTGGACGATTTGAAAATGGACCTGTGCAACAAGGAGACCGCATTGATTGGGGCCACAGAAGCACTGGTTACAGAAAGAAGAAGGGCGGCAGAGTTACAAAGGCAAGCATTAGACGCAGCTGCAGAAGTCGAAGAACTCCATAGAGATGCGGGGGACGTGTATTCTTTAAGAGCATCATTCGAATCTGCTCAAGCAGAGGTGAGCCATTTGAAAAGGAGATGCAGAGAGCTTGAAGAACAGGTAATGGAAGCTAGGACTGGAGCAATGCAGAAAGAACTGGAAGAAGCGTGGAACATTGCAGCTGAGGCAAGGGCAGAAATGGAGGCAAAGGAAGTGCAACTACTATCATTGCAAGGTGAAGTGCAGCTGTTGAGATCTGGTGCAGGACTCGGTCCAACAGATGCTGAGAGCTGGTTGATGAATGATTCGTAGAACTACCTCCTTAAATATAACCATATATTTAATACCCGTGATATGATTTGGAATCGCGAGCAGTTGATGAGCGTTGCCTTGATACTAATATTTCATCTGTGATCTTGTAATGTCCTTCAGTGGGGCTAGCCAAAGCCCCACTGCTGTAAATTCTTTATGGAAATTCAACATCCCACAGCAGAGACAACCAGTGAGGCGCAGT
Organism: Axilococcus clingmanii; assembly: GCA_019693495.1. NCBI lineage: Eukaryota > Viridiplantae > Chlorophyta > Chlorophyceae > Chlamydomonadales > Chlorococcaceae > Axilococcus > Axilococcus clingmanii. The sequence goes on from JAAMXV010000596.1 coordinate 17,378, forward strand.
TCGACGCTTTGGCGGTCTCTGAAGCCTAGACATACTCTGGCCGCACTGTGCTTCTTGGCGACCCTGTCAGCGTATGTGGAGCGCACTGGATTTTCGATAGCATACACCGCGATGGCGCATGAAGCCAAGTTAGACGAGGGAACAAAAGGTGGAGTGCTATCTGCATTCTACTGGGGCTACGCTCTTTCACAAATACCTGGAGGCTGGGCAGCCCAGAGGTATGGCGGCGACATCATGCTTTCAGTTTCATTTTTCCTATGGAGCACAGCTTCCATTCTTACACCAGGCAATGCAAATAATGTCAGGGCTACTGTACTAGCTCGCCTTTGTGTTGGTGTGGCACAAGGATTCCTAATTCCATCAGTACACACAGTTTTGAGCATTTGGATTCCTCCCGCAGAGCGAGCGCGTGCCGTGTCCCTGACTACAAGTGGAATGTATCTTGGATCAGCAGTGGCAATGGTCATTCTACCTGCAGCAGCACGAGTGTTTGGTCCAGCATTTTTATTGAAATTAGTAGGGGCTGTAGGTCTCTGTTGGCTGGCTTTCTTTAGGATGACGATGAAGAGATTAGAGACTGCTACTGGCAAGAGACGGCTGCCAATCGTAACCCCTGTGGCCCCCTCGTCCTCGTCTCCCTCCAATCCAGCTAGTAGTACAACAGGTGGTCATAGTAAAACTGACAGGACAGCCGTAATGACTGGAAAACCTGGGTCAACCCCATGGGGGAGAATGTTGAAATCGTCGGCACTGTGGGCTATAGTCATTAATAACTTTACATTTCACTACGCATTCTATGTCATCATGAACTGGCTGCCCACCTACTTTGAGAGTTTGCTCGGTGTAGAGCTTTCTACTCTTGGAATAGCAAAATGTTTACCCTACCTTGGAATGTTTGTTGCATCTAATGCTGGTGGGTGGGCAGGAGATGCTCTCATCCTGAAAGCTTTGTATAAGGTAGGTCCTGCAAGGAAGGTGGTCAATACCATTGGATTCTGGGCTACCGCAGGCTCACTCATGCTCTTGTCAAGGGCGGTTGGTGTGTGGTCTGGTATTTTCTTTGTGACACTGACATTGGGGACAGCAGGATTTGCAAGGGGCGGATTTTCAGTCAATCACATGGACATTGCCCCAAAGTATGCTGGAGTGGTGATGGGCATCAGTAATACAGCTGGGACAGTGGCTGGGATGATTGGAGTGGCGGTCACGGGTCAATTACTCGAACTCTCAGGTGGCGCAGCTATGAGATCAGGGTGGACGCAGGCCTTCCTACTCGCCTCAATACAGTGCATAGCTGGAAGTTTCGTCTTCATCAAGTATGCCAGAGGGGAACGATTATTCGGAGGGGATGCTCCTGAGCCGTCGGATTAGGAGGGGAGGGGGCACGGAAGCTTCTGTGAAGGGACGCGATAGCTCGCTGCAGACGTGTATACATAATTCGACGCATACCCCATTGATATGTACAACTACCATTGTAATTATACAGAGAAGGAATACCCATCATGAAGAACGCTGTGTTCGTCTCAGTCCTGGCGGCACTCCTGAGCTGCAGTGTCCATGCTCAGTTTGTCTCAGTCCAGGGTACAAAATTCGTTAAACCCAATTGCGATCAGCTCTTCTTCGTAGGAGCCAATACATGGCGTCTTATAGAAGCCCAGGCTGGCATCCTTGGGGTGCAAGTAAACGGAAAGTCGCCAGCTGAGTGGCTCTTCGAGACGGCAGCTGCCAATAACATTTCAGTCATCAGAATGTTTGCCACAGGCGTCGAAGACAATTTCCCTCTGAAGCCAAATCCCGATCAATACAACGAGGAGGCTTTGAGGGCTTTGGACGAAGTAGTAGCTCTTGCGGAGGAAAATGGCGTCCTCCTCACTCTCGTTCTGGCCAACAATTGGTCTGGCCCTGATCTGACGAGAGCCAATTTCGTCTCGTGGTATGGAGTGAACATGTCAGAGTTCTGGACCGATGAACAAGTCATCACCGAGTTCCTAAATCACGCCAGTTTCATGATGAATCGAACCAATACAGTGACTGGCAGAAAGTATAACGATGATCCAACAATTTTCAGTTGGCAACCGATCAATGAGGCACGATACTTCAGCAACGTCACCCAGTGTGAAAATGATCCTAGCGCGTGTGCAGACAACATGCACGCATGGATTGAGAGAGTGACCACACACATGAAGGAGAATGCACCCAATCAATTGATAAGCATCGGGTATGAGGGCTTCTTTGGACCAGACTCTGACAATGCAGATGCCAACCCACCAGGAGGGTGGGCAGATAGTTTAGGGCACAATTTTGAGCGCGACTTGCGTCTTGCCAGTGTGGACTACGGAGTGTTCCATCTTTGGGTAGATAACTGGGAAGTAGCCGGAAATCCAGATTTCATTGATACCTGGATCCAGACCCATATGGATGTCGCGAATGAGGTCGGGAAGCCGCTGGTTCTGGAAGAATGGTCACGAAATGTCAGTGCACACGATGAAAATACAATTGCTGAGGACAGAATTCCCACGTTCCAAGACGTCTTCCAAATCTTCAACACGAGTGTGCAGAACGATGATGTGCTCAAGGGCATAGCGTACTGGATGTGGGACCCTAATCTCCAAGATGTCCAAGAGCAACAGAACAACGATGCAGTGGATGTTGAAGCTTTTGCACAGGACCAAGTGTTTACCTGGGAAGCCACTTTCACCGACGTAATAGCCCCAACAGCAAGGTATGCTGCCAGTCAAGGGGGGCCGGTAGAGAATTGTACCCAGAATGATGGCAGCGGGCCCAGCGTGCAATCTCAACAAGGGCGTAAGCTGCTCATGGTCTGAAATGGCAACAGATCATAATGATTAAATGTGAATGTGTGCAGGTTGTTTTATTACAAACTAGATAGAAAATAAAAGAAACGTGTAAATTAGAAAAAGAACGGCTAGAGTGTGATTGCCACCGTGACACCAGCACCTTCCACTACAGAAAGGTTGACAGCAATGCACCCATCAGCATTATTACCTGCTTCCGTAGCACCCACTTCTTCTTGAGTGCTGCTAACACCCATGCTAGGCCAGTTCTTTTCGTCATCAAACTTTAAAGCCGGAGACTTGGCACCTTTGGCACTCTTCTTACTTTCCTGTTTCTCTACTGCTCTGGCTTCAACAACCTCCTTCTCCTCTTCAGCTGGACTGCCATTCTCGGCATTCTTCTCCTTCTGTTCCTTAGCTTCTTCCCTTAATTTAAGATAATACTCTTTTTTGTCTGCTACAACTGCCAACAATGGAGCAACTTTGCTCGATGTCGTTGGCACCTCCAATTTCAACAGGGCAAATGCATCCAAAATGTCAAGTGAATGGACCAGCTTTTGCTCGTTGGATGCATTGCTGTTGAGCACCTTCTTTGCATTCTTACCACCCTTACTGCCCTTTCCTGTGCCCAACAACCAAGCGTCCTCTGTATCCTCTTTTCTCTGGAAGGGTTTGAAGCCATCGGGCGCTGCAATATCCTTTTTGGAAGAGTCATCTTTAGCACCACCATTGGATACAGTAACAAACTTGTTAAGATAATTTGAGAGTTGTTCACAGACAGTGACCTCCTTATCATATGGCTCAGGGGCCATTTCTGCCAGTCGAGCGGCCCGTTCTGCGTCTCTTGCGGCACGCTCAGCCGCTCTTTCTTCATTTCGGGCTTTGCGTTCTTCTGCTGTCTGAAGCTTCCATAGAGCATCGGCTTCCTTGAAAGCTGCCCATTCTGCATTATGCTGAGAACGAATATCTTTTATTTTCTCATATGCTTGCTTGCAGACTTCGCGACACTCGTCCCTTTCTGCTATTAAGCTTCCAAAGTCTGAGCCTTGCTCTGTTTCCTTGGCTCTTATGTCAGACAATGTATCCCTCAGAGAGTCCTCTTCCTGCTTGAGAGCATTCAACTCATCATCCAATTGTTTAATGGTATCCAACATTTCGTTGCGAGAGGAGTCGTCAAGCTCCAACTGTTCCAACTTCTGAGAGTAAGTATCGACGGTTGCTCTGGAAGCCTTGAGTTTCTTGATATCTTCCAAAGCTTTCTTTTCTTCCACCAGAGAGAGAGAGTAGTGTGTCATTTTGTATTCTAATTTTCCAATGGCTTCGTCAATGGCATCAACGGTGGTGTACTTCATCGTTGACTTCAATTCTCGGAGGGAGGCCCTGATGGTTTCTCGAGACTTATTAGCGGCATCCAGTTGATTTCTGAGTGTCAATTTCTTCTTTAGAGTGACCTGGAATTGCTGACGCAAATCTGCAAGTTTCTGCCTGAGAGCTTGGTGCTCAGAAGAGCCCTTTGAGCGGCCAGATTTCCGATCATCTAACAGTTGCTTAATCTTCTCAACGCGAGCCTTGTTCTTCTCAACTGCATTTATAGGTAGAATACGTTTAGAAAAGGCGACCTTCATGATAAATCAGGTCGAAAGAAAGCCGGGGCAATCTGCAGTTGAAACGAACACGGTGATTGACGACTTCCTACTTACTTTGCTCTTGTAAAGCTCCAGTTTTAGCTTTGACTTCCTCCACATCGGGCATTACTGGGCGTTTTAGTCGCTCCTTTTTGCCAGCGGGTTGGGTAGAGACTGCCTCTGCAGGCAATGGGGTTGAGTCTTCTGACATCTCCCTGACAAAGTACTAAATTATTACTGAATTGATGATTTGTAATTATTTAAGTGCTCATCATGACCCATTGATGGCTTTGTGTAGACGTCCACGATTGATTTTGGTAGTGTCCGATTAATCGGAGGCACGCTCGGGTCGCTCTTGTCCTTGATCTAAGTGGGCGATGCTGGATCAGAAAACTGAGCCAAAGTGGCAAGCCTGGCTCTGCACCACCTTGTTGTAAGCACTCTTCTTTTCATTGTGCCCGCTTTCCGGCAGTCTTCGTGAATAAATATTTCATAATATTGCCAACAGCGCAGACTCTATTTTCCAGCACATTGCTGAAACTTTCAATTTGGAAAATGAAAAGTTTCACAAAATTCTCTCTAGATAAACGCCCAAATATTAGTCTAAATTATTCAAGTTGGGAACACAATTTTGCAATAAAGAGACATAATGCATGCAGTTTGAGGAGCGAAAAACCTTGCCAGGTCACTTTCTGTTCTTTGAACAACAACTCCGGTGACAAAGGTAGATTTCAGCCTCGAAAGAAGAAACATGCCTCTTTAAAGGAGGAAGCCATCCAGTCCAATACAGAGATTGCCAACAGGCTTATCCCAATATTTGAAGAGAGGCAGAATGACTGGCGCAAGCTTATTGCTGGCTCTAAACAGTGGCCTGTGCTCAGCGACAGCGTGTTTACAAGGTTGGAGGAGCTGGCAGTAAGAGCTGGCGAGGCTGATGATATTGATAGACAGTTAGAACTAAGGAGGATGAGCAGAAGACTGAAAACGGTATCTGACGGAATAGCGTCTCATGCTGAGATGGTCAGAGCATTTCGTGAGGTGCCATCTCATGAATGGGAGGCCATGGTAGTGAATAACAGGAGGAAACTCTCCTCTGAATTCTTTGACTATATGGAAATGAGAATAAAAGCCGTCCCAGCAGGCCAAGAACAGGAGAGAGATGCATTAGCTGCCCTTGCCACACAAATCTTCGCTCTGGTAGAAGCAACTGACAGAGTGATCGCTGATCAAGAAGCGATGAACTCCGCCGGAGAGAAATTTGCCAGTCTACTAGAGAGTATTGAACAAGGTGGTAGTATAGATGCTGCTGATAAGATTCTAGACGAAATGGCTGCATCCGGATCCATTGATCCGGCGCTCTTATTGACCATGGCCAAGGCATACAGCGGAGTAAAAGAATCTCAATACACGCAGGAAGAAGTCAAAGATGTCATGGCACATCTCTATTTCAGGGCCAAGGAGTCATTCGCTCAAATGGCTCCTCCCGAAGTGCGCATTCTGAAGTTCCTGCTCAGCATCGAGTCTCCTGTGGAAAGGTCTGTTGCACTGGAGGAAGCCTTCAAACCAGGAGCTGAGTTCAGCACTGAAGGGGTAGACTACCTGAACACAACACCTCACAGATTGATGAATTTGGTGGACAACATATTGAGTACGTATGCCGGAGCCAGATCAGCAGGGGGAGGGGAGATGCTCAAAGAAGCAGCATCCTTGATGCACCCAGAAGTTATAGTTCGGATGAGAGAATTACATAAAGACATAAAAAGATATATGTAAATAACACTTTGTGATTCGTGATAGCTGTACGTTGTATTATTAACGTCTTTCAAATATTAAAACTTCAATTTTAGGTTTGTGATGGCTCAACCACAGCAGTCACCGTACGGGCCACCCCCTGTTTATCCAACACCGTATACGACTGAAAATTACGCGACTGCGGCTGGGTATCCAACGCAGCACGGTACGCTATCGTTTTTACCCCTGGTGATATTTGTATTCTCGGTGACGCACTGTGCTGCTCTCTGGGCGACCGATGTGTAGGGCGGAATACCTCAGCCATGTCAGCCATTTAAATCCCTTAATGAATGCCCCCATCCTTCACAGGTACAACAATGTATGCACAGCCTGCTCCGTTGCCAGGCTTGCAAATCAGGCCTCCGTTATTTCCCCCACAGCAAGGGCAAATCATCGTTGGCTATGAAGTGTTCAAACCTCAGTCTGGCTGCTGTAAGTTTGATGGCCTTTCAATGGGAGGCCTGATAGCTATCATCGTACTGGTGATTATTTTTTGGCCTTTGGCTTGGATTCCCTGGCAAGTTTTTAACCGCTGCATATATATGCTCGCCTCAACTATTGACTGACTGACTAACTACTGACCAAACCACCACAACAGCCTGATGCCAGAGTGCTACGATCAGTTCCAGAGGCCAGTCTATGGATACCCCACAGAATCAACGCCAACTGTCACTGTCAATCCCAATGTCCAAGCACCATACCAGCCACCTCCTCAGATGCCGGTAGGTGCTGTCCCCCCCCCTCCAACTCCCTCTTCTGTTCCTCCAAACAAAGTCGTCTGAGTTTGGAACACTGAGTTTTCACCCTAAGTTGACATTTTTAACGATACACCGTGCTCTCACTCTTTCCAAGTACTCAGCCCCCTGATCTTGCGCTTTAACTACCTGTATTTCATACATTCTAGGCCAGAGCTTCCCGGTCAAAAATAGTCGGCGGTGTCGTCCATCCCATGCTATTCCATTGAGCACATCGGCTCGTCGTTCTTTGTTTTCGCCTGCGCTCCTCTGCATATGACCTTTCAAGCCATTCAATACTATCCATCCCTTGACAAGGCCTGACGATGGGTCCACTCTCGCTATGCATGGGGTGGTATACACGTTGCCCCATATTTCACCGTCGATGTACTCCAGCTCGTTCATGTAAGGCACCCCAGCCCCCCCGTCGCTGACTCTCACCTGTCCGGCTAGCTCTACATTCAAAGATGGCTCATCGACCTTCAAAAACGATAGAGTATCACTGGAGTCACTGACTATTAGGTGAGTGCCATTCGTGGTCAGTCCCCAGCCGTCTGACAAAGGAGTCTCCAGCACCTCCCTCTCCCGGATGTCTGCTGCGGCATACCGCCACATCCGGGGAGAGAGCCATGTGACTTGATAAATGTAGTCTCTCAGGCGCGTTAAACCCTCCCCAAAATCCTTTTCTTCAAGATCGACCTTCTCTAGGACATTACCCGAATGGATATCCACGCGGCGGAGGCTGGATTCACCGTTGAGACCCGTCGATTCCCAGAAGGTGTCATCCTTGTCGTTGTACTCAAGGCCCTGAGTGAATGCCTCTGGGTCATGAGGATATTCATTTACTATTTTATATTCATAGACTATGGGAAAGTGTCTCCTTTGACTCTTTTCCTTGGAAGCGTGGCCAATCCAAACGAAGAACGCAAAGGTGGCCACGGTGGAGAGAAGGGTGAGGAGTGGGAGACGCCATGCGAAGGATTTCCGAGGTCTAGGTCTGGTTGACGATCGAGCGACCTTTATGGAAGGCATAGAACGGGGTCCCATCTCTAAATCTGAGGTTACTAGGGGCATCTCTCTGGAAAACAATCAATTCATCGAGATCGCAGGTGATCGGTAGCAAAGACAACCGACATATGGATTGTTAAAGTAAGAATCTAGAATTACACATCATCCCATTCGCTTTTTCTATTCGGAGTTTGCCGCATTGCAGGCGTCTTTTGATAGCTCGCCCTCAAATCTGAATCTACCACTCCTCCACCTCCACCACCCCTTCGCCTCTTACTCAGCTCCCCTGCCAACCTCTGTGCAGCAGGCGACATTGTCTCGCCACGCAAAGAACGTCCAGGTGTCAGTGCCTGCGTCACTCTATTCACCCCTAAAACTACTGTGGAAGAACCTCTCATGGGTCGCTTACTAACTACCGACTTTGCAGCCAATTGATGCGCCTGCAGTTCCCTGCTTGACGGCTCCTTCATCTGAAAACCGCCTTCCTGCAACCGCATGGGTGTGGCTTCTATGTTTCCCCATGTCATGAGTGGGGAGTCTTCAATTCCTGGCACCAATGCAGGCGTAGCTAAAATGTTATATGCACTCGCCTCGGCATGCGCAGGAGAATGTGCTGAGAAACCTCCAACAGTGGGAGTATTTGCTCCGCTCGTCAATGCACTGGTCGCTCCGGACCCCATCCCACCTCCCGACCTGCCTGTAAATCTAGTGGCGGTGTAGTTTACAGACTTTGAAGGACCTCTACCCTGGGATGCCACCTCAGCTGCACTCCACGGCAGGGCAGGGCGCCCTTGAAACATGACCGCATTTCTCTCTTCTAATTTGGGAAAGTTTAAATTATCTAAAGGTTGTCCAGTAGTTCCAAATCCATCAGTCAACCGTAGTGTTGCATCCTTAGCAGATGCAGTGCTCTTTTTTTGTGTGTAAGACAGCAATTTCTGCTCGCGTTTCTCGTTCATTTTCTCTAACAGCTCGTCAAAGCTGGCGTTGTCTTCGGAAGTGTACTGTGCTAAGAATTTGTCCAAGCTTATACTTGGAGGCATGAGGACATTGTTACCAGCTTCTGGTGCAGAGGCGGCAGCATCACTGTCATGCTGAGCAGTTCTGGCAACCGTGCTTTCCGACACTCTGTTTCCTGTCTGCACTCTTTGAACGCTCAGTTGAGCCATTTGAATTTTATCAGGATCTTGAGTGCGTACCGCCTCCAACCATGCAATTTTAGCTTCTAGTGAGGCCAAATCTGGAAAAAAATCACGTTCTATAATGCTCTCTAAAGTAGAAACCCATTCGTCTTCGTCCAACACGACCTCTTTCCTTCTCGGAGGGAGGCGTGGGGATGGGGGAGGCATACGTGCACGATCTTCATTTTGCGTTGTCATTTCTAACGTTTTAAGAATTGTTTCTATGGCACTGCAACCGCTTTACATCAGAACAGATATACCCTTGACAGACTCGATGCCGAGCTCGCAACTAAACTCGAAGCATTAATAGACTTGTGACAGAGCTCATAAACCCCTATCAAATGTTTACAATTTGTAATGTACACTTATATTTAAAACAGTGTAAAGTACTGTATTCTCCCTACATTTCATACATTCGCTCAGTCATTCTGGCAGCCGAGCCATGACCGACCCAGCGATTTTAGCTCCTGGGAACTCCTCCTGCAACAGCTTGGAAAACCTCTCAGCAGCTTTACGCATACATTCTATAACTTGCCTTTCTGCAGCCAGCATATCAACCGACAACACTTCCCCTGCGGAGTACCATAGCCCCATGGCATATCCTTCTTTACAGTGGAAGAAGAAATGATCTGGCGCCCCTCCTCCTTCCTCAGCAGTCATGCTCCCATCCCTTTGCCGCTTGAAACTCGGGAATACAAGGAAATTCTTTTCTTGAAGTTCCAAGCCTGACGATACCAATGCATCCTCCATGTGTTGTGTTATTAGGGACATTGCCCTTTTCTTTCCCTTCAACTTGCAGTCAAGTATGATGTGCTCTGCTCTATGAGATGGTGATGGTACTAATTGAAAGGGTGCCTGAGCACCAATGTCGAAGAAATCACGTTGTTTGCCCTGTGCTCTTTCAGCAAAAGAGGAGCTCGTCGTCAGTTTTGACTCGAGCCTTGTCTGCCTCATGTTACGTATGCTATTGGGCCCATAATTGTCAAAATAGTACTTTGCTAAGATGATAACTACTGATAGAGACACTTGGATAGTAATGAAGATTGCTGCCACCAATGCATCCACGAAATATAAGTACAGGGTCATCTGAACGGGAGGAGGGGGGAGGNGGGGGGGGAGTCGGTGGTGGTGGACTGAAGCCAGGGGAGAGCCGACCGATTGACAACCTACCAGCGTTAACCCAATGACATACATATAAAGAAACGCATAGCTAAGGTCCTTGGCGGATTTTGTCCTGATCAATTGGTAGAGTTGCGGAAGCATCATTACAGCCAATATAGCGCCTCCCAACCCTCCGATTATATCATTACCAGTATCGCTCAAGCCCATTATATATATGTATGTATATATATTAAAAAAGTTCGCTCGCTAGCAGTAGCGGCCACCCTTCTTGCTGACCACCGCTCCCATCAAAAGCGGTGCTCCATGGCAACCAAGACACTCGTGTCTGGTAATCAAGTATGGATAAAGACATAATGTGTTGCAGCAGACGATGAATAATTCAATGATGGGCGAGTACTCCATTCGAGCAGTTGAAGGCTGTTTTTGAAACAGCATTCATATAGTTGGCACCAGCGCTCGGCTGTCATTGAGGCCCATTTGTGCTACCTGCAGGAATAAATTGACGGAGACCGAACTTTAAACATCGAAAGACAGTATACTTCTCCAGTTTAGGAATGCATTGGCATGCACTCATTCTAATAATCTTTCAACATTGAATCTCGATCCGAGCGATCACATGGCCGCTTTGGGTTGGAAAAGGTTTAGGTTTTTTAATGAATTCCGTCGAACAGATTTATCTATTCCGTCAGATGTGATTTGCACTTGTTGCGCTCTTGATGGGACAACATGGCTCGGTTGTGTAGATGGAATGGCGATCGCTGTTGATCAGTCCCTGTCCTTGCTCAGTGCATTCCGTTCTCATGAAGGGCCTATTATCACAGTGGCATGTAGTCAGGTATGATATCGAGTACCTCCAAGCCCATTATTCTCTCACTGGCAAATTAACGACCGACTGACCTTGCAGGACAAACTTTTAACTTTGGGAAGCAAGGCAGAAGAGGCCACCACCAAATCCCTCAGTCTTTTCACATGGTCTGTATCAAACCTGCAGTCATCTAGCACCCCAACATTGGTAGCAACTGCTTCGAAATTCATTCCAAAGCAAACGCCAAATGTTGGGATCTCAGCTGTCGCCCTGCACACTGCTGAGTACCCCACAGTTTATATCGCAGTGGCACTTTCCAACAGCACTCTACTCCTGCTCAAAGGTGATTGTGTGAAAGATAGATTTAAAGAGCCCTTCGGAGTCCTCAAGGTTCCCTCCTCCTCCTCTCCATCGTCATCGTCATACAACCCAACAAAGACGCACATTCATTTTGGGTCTTCCGCAGGCGGGGCTGGCCTGCAGGTGTTTCTGGTTCAGGGGGGTCGTGTGCATGCTTGGAATCTTGCTACAGGTCAGAAAGTATTAGAAGATGATTGTAGCACTTCATCTGTACAGTCAACTGGGTCTCCACTGCCTCCAATGAGAAAGCTTGATCCCTCGACGACGATGATGCCTCATGGCAAGCTTGCCGTCGCCACACCAGAGGCGGTCTACTTTTATACTGCTGATGAAGGCCGCACTTCGGCATTTGCTCTTCCTGGCAGGAAGCATATTTTGATTTCAGTTGGAAAATACATGGCCGTATCCTTACCTTCTGAAGAAGATGGACAAAGCAACAGATTGACCGTGAACGTGTACGATCTGGACAACAAGGTGATAGCGGCAAGTATAGGGAGTCTGGAGGCACCTATTGCATGGGCAGCCTCCTCCTCTTCTTCTATTTCTGCTGCTGCTCCAAAGGACAGCAGTTTCCTGACCTTGGCAGATGCTCAGGGCACCGTTCTCAGATTGACTGAAAAGTCTTTAGCTGAAAGGTTGGAGCCACTCTATAAAGCCAGGGCGTTCGGGCTTGCGCTTTCTTTGGCAGCCAGGGATGGAGCTGATTCGGAGACCTTGTCTAATGTGCACAGGCAGTATGGCGACTTTCTATACTCTAAGAGAGATTACGATCAGGCAGTAGAGCAGTACTGCTCCACCATTGGCTCTTTGGAGCCGTCTTTTGTCATCCAGAAATTCTTGGACTTGCAGCGACTCCCAGCATTGACAAAATATCTGGAAGCCCTGCACACGGCAGGCGCCGCTGGAGAAGAGCACACCACTCTTCTGTTGAATGCTTACACCAAGTTGAGGAGTGTTGATAAGCTGGATGCTTTTATAAAAGGAAACGAGGGGGAGAAGGAAGGCACTGGGGTAATGGCACTTCCAACCGGCATGGCAGCTGCGGAATGTATGAAGGCTCCCCCCCATGGGACACAAAGCTCCTCACCCCCGCCGTATGACACAGCCGCTGCTATCCGCGTCTTACGTTCGGCAGGGTACTACCAACATGCATTGTATGTCGCTTTGCATTCAAAGGATGTTTTTGCATACCTAGAGATATTGTTGGAGGGCTGCCAACTGTGGGATGACGGTATAGCGTTCGCCCGAGGGTTGTCGAGACCAGATGCAGCGTCAGCGCTGAAAAAGCACGGTAGAGTATTGCTGCAATATGTTCCAGTTGAAACGACCGCGCTGCTCATGGAGTTGTGTCTTCCATCGCAGCACTACCAGTATGGTGTGGGAGAACAGAAAAGAGGAGGAGGAGGAGGAGGACAAGAAGAAGTAGGAAATTTTGTATGTGACCTTGCTGATTTTGCGCACCTCTACGCTGACAAACCTCAAGACTTGAAGTACGCATGTATCACAATACTGAATATGACACCCCCTTCCAGCTCAACAGCATCACCCTCCCGGTCTGCTTTGTACCACACTTTGTTAGATTTATATTTGCAACAAGAATCAAAAGGCCTTGAAGCTCTGGATCTCCTCAAGAAAGGCTGGATCTTAGGGGAGGAGGCGAACTACGATGTGGAAAGAGCCATGATAACATGTAGAATGCATTCATATCGCCCAGGATTATTGTTTCTGTTAGAGAGAAGGGGGCTGTACCGAGAGTCGGCATCTTTGCTGGCCGAGGCAAAGGATTGGCAGGGTGTTCTGGACATTTGTGAGAGATATGGGGACCCCAATGCAGGCGGAGACCCTGCATTGTGGATGGACAGTCTGGAATACTTTGCAGCTGTACAAGTATTCCAGAGCCCTGAAGAGGAGGACGAAGTTGTGGGGTACACAAAGCTTCTTCTCGATAAGATTGAGGCTGGAAATATTCTTCCCCCCCTGTTGGTCATGCAGACGTTGTCCAGCAGTAGGCACTTCACTCTGGGGTTGGTAGGGGGCTATATAGAACGTGTCCTTGCAAAAGAATGTCAGGCTGCCCAGGAGTTTACGGAGGAAGGGAATGCGCTGAAGGAAGGCATTGAGAAAACAAGGGCAGAGATAGAGAAATTACAGACAGAACCTGTCGTCTTTCAGAGCAGCAGGGATTCACAGACTCAAGCTCCCTTGGAACTCCCTTCAGTCCATTTCTTCTGTGGACACTCCTATAATATGAGGACCTTGGGGGATGTGGACGATCCTCAGTGCCCTTTATGTGCGCCCTCACACAAGCAAGTGAAAGATTTGAAGAGATCCCATGCTGCAAGTGCAACTGACAAGGACGCTTTCTTCCGGCAGTTGAGAGCGTCTGGTGATGGATTTGGACTGGTTGCTGAGTTCTTTGGGAAGGGGTTACTGAATAGGACCAGCGTGACTCTGAATCGTGACAAATAAAATTTTCAAAAAGGGCGCAATGGTTTTAACATGTGTTACATGTAGATACATCGAGATGGTACAAGAAAAGATCGAAACTCATTTCATTCATTCATTCATTCATACATTCATTCATTCATTCTGTATGTCTGCATGACAAATATAGATATATCCTACACAGGTGTCTCTTTCTTATATATCATCAAAAGGGTACATCAAAACAATCCATCATTGGGTTTCAAGAATCCAAGGAGGCATGCTGCTACCATACACACTATTCATCAGCCTTGCCCTTGGTGAGTTTGTCGACCATCTTCTTTCTCTCTGCTCTCCCAGGCTCTTCCGACTCCTTGTAAGCCTTATGAGCCTTTTCTACATCACGTCTGGTGCCCCTGTACAGGACATAATTCATAGAAGAGTAGAAAAGAACTCCAGCTACAACTGTTCTGGCAATAATTGGCACCAACGCCGGAAGAGCAGCTTGGACAGGGGTATTGAGCTGCCGGCGAATTGTGTTGGCAGATGGTTGCTTTGTCAACCGAAGAGGGTTAATGGGGCGTAGGGGTAAGGAGCTACGAGGAGCCTTGGTGGCAACACATGGTGTCATTTTCATGTGTGTGTACATGGTGAAGCACTATATATTTATATGCACTGATGGTTCGCGAGGTAAGGGGTTTTGGTCAATACGCTTCTAAGTATACTGTTCCCAAATAAAAGTGGTTGTTTATTTACTTCTTGGACGTTAAGTAAGCTATTGAAATACAATATGTCGAATGTATGCAGAATATAAGGTGCCGCAAGTCTCAGGCGTTGCCCAACTTCGCGTCAGCTGCTTAAGAAGTATTCGCCCATGCTGACTGTGCATGGCCATGAGGTTTGAATAGCAGATTCTAAATCAATACCCTTCATAACTGCAATAAGGTTCTCACAACCATTGCCTCATTTCCAACTTATTGGGATAGAATATCAAAAGTACCAAAACTCACTATGATCATACGCATTGCCCCTACAGCCGCCAACAGCCCAACTGCCGCGAACAGGACTGCTAAAGATATGTGAATGCCAGCAACGAGCTTATAGCGGGGGCTCGTTCTATTTGCAATGACCCATAAACTCAGTGGTATCACGTATGTGAGGGGGGTTAGAAGTACAGCTCCTATGAAGCCTATAATAGCGCTGAAGAAGGGGAAAATTATTGCTGTTATTCCTAGACTGAAGGCGTACACACTCCTGATCACCGCCACCAGCCAAACGCTTGCAACAACAGCTCCTTCAGGTGTTTCATGTCTCAGCCATTTTTGACCACTCCATTTCTTCATCAACCAAAGTTCGACAGCATCATAAATAGGTTGAGCATAAATCTGCACAGAAAAATTCGTCTGTATAATAGCAGGAATGACTGCGACGTACACCAGCCATACTGGCTGCATTTGCGCAGTGAAAAAAGTTGGCGAGATGCTGTTTCCGAAGCACCAATACCCAGAGATACCGACAATGAGTATCAAAGGAAGAGTAACGGAAAATGCCACGTACAGTCCCTTTTTCATTATACCGACCGTCGAACCACTGGAGTTTGGTTTCAAAAATGATTGGAGCTCCGGATAGAGGGACTCTCCATAAATGTAGATAACAACACCGACATTGCTTAAAGCATTGAATACAATGGTAGATTTAGACCCCAGCAAAGAGAAATCTGCAGTGGAATGGCTGCTGTTGTTGAAACTCAGAGCGATGGCTATGATGCAGTAGAGGATGGTGAAACTGCCATTGAGCGCGATGAAAAGGTTCTGTTCGCTGAGATCAGGCAGAAAACCAATCAATAAAACAATGCCTGTGGCAATGCAGGTATAGTATGTCTGATTAAGGGCTGTGCAACCAGGGCATGATGCAGCATACAGCGTCATCATAAATTCTGTGGACAGTATCAGGTCGGCAACGCCACTGCCCCATGACAAACTGTACTGGAGAACTTTGACAGTGACACCCACCCATTTCCGACCAGAAACTACATGTGCAAGTTCTGGATATGTCGTGTGGGGCCCCATGCCTCCATAGTCATTCAATTCCACCATCCTGTAGAAACAATAAAATGCTGTACACGAGGCTATGAGCGTGGCTGTCAGCCCACCAGCCCACGTTAAAGCGGCAAGAGCACTGGACAAAGCTAGAAGGGCAGGCAGCGTTGTGGTGGTAATTACCAGCGCTGCGCCCTTCAGATAGCCACCTTGCGGCTTCACGATCGACGTCCTCCGTTTATACGTTACACCGGAGTCAAGGTCGGTTGCC
This sequence comes from Axilococcus clingmanii, assembly GCA_019693495.1. Lineage (NCBI taxonomy): Eukaryota > Viridiplantae > Chlorophyta > Chlorophyceae > Chlamydomonadales > Chlorococcaceae > Axilococcus > Axilococcus clingmanii. Next base: position 33,533 of record JAAMXV010000596.1, read on the forward strand.
GCCTCCATAGCGCGTGACTGCACAAGGGGGCTGCTGTCCCCTGAGTGAGTTCTTGATTATAATGAATGAGTCACTTCAATGAACAAAAATTCGATGAAAGGATTTCGAGTTTGTTTTTGTTAGAGTAATAATCTAAAAATATACAGTACAAAATTTGAAACCATCGATACTGTTGTATGGGTTCGTAAGCCAAAACAAATATCAATGAAGCTGTACATAAGAAATAGATAGAAAATATTTTTATGACGAATTGCCTTCACCCTAGCGTAAATGTATCAAAGCTCACGACAATGCCACGCACAGCTCCCACTGCAGCCAACAGCCCACCGACGCTGAAAATGAACACCAACAGCAAGTGGGACAGTTTGATCAGCTCATAGTTTGAGCTCGCTTTTTTTGAAATGACCCACAAACTCAGTGGTATTACGTATACAAGAGGAGTTAGTCCAATGGCCCCAACAAGTCCCATAATTGAAGAAAAGAATGGGAAGAAGATGGCGATGAAGCCCACACTGACGGCATAGGAGAATCTGGTGAGTGCCATCAGCCAGACACTTGCAACAACTCCTTCTGGTCTCTGCTGCTGCATCCACTTCTGCCCTCTCCATTTTCTCATCAACCGAAGTTCCATCGAGTTATAAATAGGCTGAGCAAAGACTTGGCTTGAGAATAGGAGTTGTATGATACTGACCAAAGCAGCTATGAAGACCAGCCAGCGTGGAGTCCATGCCGAGGACAACAATATCGGTGATACTGCGTTGCCGAATGACCAATACCCAGCCACACCTACTAAGAGCAGCAAGGGAATGGTAACTCCAAACGCAATGTACATGCCCTTTTTCATGGTGTTGATAGTGGATCCCCTGCTGTCGAGTTGCAAAAAAGATTGGAGTTCTGGATACATGGTGTCACCATACACGAAGAACACAACGCCAACATTGGCCAGAGCATTAAATACTACACTGGCCTCCGATCCCGCGAGACTGAAATCTGCAGTCGCGTGTTTATTGTTGACAAAACTCAGGACAATAGCAATGGAGCAATAAACAATTGTGAAGCTTCCATTGATTAGGATGAAAACATTCCTTTCGCTGAGATCTGGAAGAAACCCAAAGACTAGGAATGCAGCAGTGGCCACCAGTGTGAATGATGTCGTGGTCATCGCAGTGCATCCAGGGCCACATTCGGTACGATACATATCCAACATAAACTGTGCAGCCATGATGACATTTGCAACACCAACACCCCATTGAACTGTGTACTGGAGAACTTTGACTGTGGCGCCGACCCATGTCCTGCCAGAGACGCAAGAAGCAAGGTCTGGATATGTTTTGTGGCGGCCTTTGTTTCCAAACTCATTCAATTCGACCAGTCTGTAGAAACAATAGAAAGCTCCTAAGGATGAAATCAACATGACAATGAGCCCTCCAGTCCAAGTCAGAGCTGCAAGGGCGCTGGGAAGGGCAAAGAGTGTTGGCAGAGTCGTAGTGCTGCAAATCAGTGAGGCTGCTTTGACGGAAGTCCCCTTGCGTTCGACGACAGAAGTTCTCCTAATAAATGTGCTTCTTTTGGCTTCATTCTGGGGCTTTCCGTCCTCTTCAAGTATCATAAGAGCTGAATTTTGCAATGTGATTGTAGCACGGGTTCAATCGTATCGTCCTTCCGTATGAAGCTGCTCGAAAGTTTCTTCTATGACAATGCGAAAGGAAGAGAATTTCAAAATTCTCCTCTTTTAACTGAAACCCTTATGTACAACGCCTTTTCCTTGACGCTAACAACTAACAATCAGAGGTCCGCCAAGGCAAACGCCAAAACAGTATGGTGAATGCTGAGTGTGCTGGACGCTCCAGCTGTGATCTTAGAATATAATAAACTACGGCTGGAATAGTATCGCTGTGCACATAAAATTTGACTATACTAAATATGAGCTGTAATTTAATCCAAATAGTCCCTTGCAAACTGTCGGTAAATGAGCTTTGATCCACGCGATCTGCTGAGTAGGAGCGGGAGCTGTCTTACGTTTGGCAGCTTAAGAAGCATAGTAAATCAATATTCTGGTATACAGGATGTTATAGGTTTGCATGGGGGCCTTCCACCACCAGACTGTTACCCAATAGCAAGCATCTCTTTTCAGCTTAGAGACGGAGCCCGAGTGGAGCTCAACCCTGATCAGGTATCTCTGCATGATTTTTTTAGATAATTGTAAGTGTTATTTCCTTAGTCTAGTCGACATAATTGATACAGGCCTTATCATCTCAGAGCATGATATCAGATGTCAGGGGGTACTCTCAATTAGTGCTGTGGCTGGAGCAGAATCTTCTGAATCATCCTTTCTTCAATTTGGACGACACCACCCACCGAGTATGCATCACGGCAGGGAGCACACATACATTGGAACTTCTCATGAGCATGTTTTTAGACCCTGACGACGCTATTCTGATGGAAGAATATACCTATGGACATGCTTTGGAGACGTTGATGCTGACGCAACCATCCCGCACGCTCCTCCCGGTGCCCATGGACGCTCAGGGCATCATTCCTGATCAATTAGAAAAGGTGCTTATTGAGAACCCATTAGTTCGAAAGAAACTACTGTATACCATTCCTACAGGACATAATCCAACTGGGTGCACATACACTGCACAAAGAAAAAGGGATATCTACGAATTATGCAGAAAATACAGACTTCTTTTGATAGAAGATGACCCTTACTGTTGGTTACACCATGGGGACCCCACGTCCTCTTGTTGCAAAGGTGTAGCAGCGCTGGATGACTTGGCTGCGTCCTTTCTTGCTCATGATGTGGACGGCAGGGTTGTGAGGCTAGATTCATTTTCCAAGTGTTTGGGACCGGGATATCGAGTTGGGTGGGTCATCGCGCCCAAAACACTCTACCCCTACATAACGATGGCAATCCAGGGGCAAACTCTGGGTGCGAGTGCTCCGGCACAGGTGATTCTCTATGCCCTATTGAATGAATGGGGTGTGCAAGGCTTTTCGAGGCACTTGAAACATGTGCAGCAGGTTTACAAGGCAAATGGTAGGGCCCTTTTAGATGTCGTGGACAGACACCTGACCGGCTTGGCGGAGTGGACTGCTCCGTCCGCAGGAATGTTCTTTTGGCTCAAACTTCAAGGTGTGAAGGACACAGAAAGAGAAGTGTTGCCGCTGTTGAGGGAAAGAAAGGTAATAATGGTGCCTGGAAGGACATGTCATCCTCGCGTCAACGACACTACCTTTTCTAGCCCTTACCTGAGGGTGAGTTTTGCTGGGGCGACCTACGGCCAGTTGGAGGAGGGAATAAGAGAGCTGGCAAAAATATTGGAGAAAAAGCTGTGAATCTTGTTGCACCACTAAAATCTTAAAATCTCATATTGTAATAATAGTATTGTTTCTGTTTTCTCGGTTAAGCCTCATTCACAATATCATCCATAGCGGCTGAAGCAATTTCTGAAGTTACCTTCTCCAATTGGGATTTCAGTGAGAGATCCATTTGGAAGGCGCCCCACTCAAGAGTGAAGCCAGCAATGAGGGAGGTGTCGATGACTGGCCTCAGTTTGATATTTGGGCTGCCTGTCATCTCTTGGAGCTTCTTTGCAATCAAAAATTGTTGCTCTTCCTCGAGCTTAACTGCCGAACGGAGGATGGCCACCTCAGTGGCGGTCATGGCACAATATTTGTTCTCAAAGGCTTCGCAAATCTCCTCGAGGGCCTCAAGACGGTCCTGTTTGAGGACAAGCTCAAGGAACTCAGTAGTGAACTCCTCAAAGTCACTTTCGGCAGCGATTCCACGGAGCAATTCTGACTTCCTTTCTGGGGCGACTGTAGGATTGAACAAGAAATCACGAATGTTCTACAGTGGAAGGAGCGGTGAGAAGGAGCTCTATGTAATTTGTCGTAGTACCATCACAATTTCTCATTTTGAACGTGTCTACATACCTCGTCCTCCTTCATCAAGCTGGAGAGTGTGTCAACATCGGCATGAATGGCTTCTAAGAGACCTTTCTGCTCTGCTGCTTCTACCAAAGCACTTGCATAGGATGCCCCAACAGTAGCAAGCTCAAGCTGCAGATACAGGTTTGCTGTGTGAGTAAATTCGTCCATCAAAGCCGTCCTTCAGAGCCAATCTTTATCTTGGCCTCTCTGTTGGCAGCGCCAAGTGGGAAAAGAAATGCACTATTTCCCTTGATCAAGATGTTGGAATCGAGGTAATTAATGGGTGACCTCGAGCAGTTCCTGCTCTTGGCACCGAATCCACCAAGCGCTGCCACTTAGACAGAGCTGGGGCTCACTACGACGTTGTACTCACCCCCGCACAAGTGACCATTCTAGAACGACGGCTTGATACTGCTACATGGGAACGCACAGGGGCGCCCTTGAAAGATGCACGAGCAGGCTTAGTTGCAGCAGTAAAGATGGAGCTCTGCATTTTGTATGTCTTCCCGTGGAAATTTACAAAGTCTCAAAAACAAAAATATAATTTGATCAAGATCAATGCGCTTGTTTGACGCTGGCATGTGCCGACCCTCATCCTTTTCCCAAACGAGGCTCTCGTTTTTGGGGTCCTTTCAAATCTGCCACATTCAGTAGGGATGCCCATGTCACCAAGGAGCATCAGGGTCATACTCTTCTACATCACCACCTACCATTGGCAGTAAACTTATAGCATTCTGCAAAGCTTCAGGATCCTTTGCCAATATTTCTGCTTGTCCCGTACCTGATTCTTTCTCACTACGACCGCAATTATTTTTCTGTTCAAGCGCTCCCGCCACCCCTTTCTCCTGCTCTTGCAGCTCCGCAGTCAGAAGGTTTATGGCCTCATTTCTTTTAGCAATTTCATTCTCTACTGCTGCCAACATTCTACTAGATGTCATGGGATCCGAGTTTTTCTGAGCAAGCTGACACAACGAGGCTGTTTGCTGAGCTGCTGCTGCTGCACTTTCCAGAGCTGCTACTAAGGGGTGTGGTTTGGGCTGTCCTCCAGTTGTGCGGCGCTGATCACTGCTGTCAGCAAGTAGCTGATGAAACTCCTTGCTTGAACTACCAAAGACACTCCTTTCTTCCCAAACCTTAATAACTTTGTGGATTTTGGCCCTCGTGCTGGCATCAGCTTTGCTCAAGACATGCTGCAGACAACGGGGTAGCACCCGGAAAAACTCAACGACAAACTCTGGGCCCCTCTTACGAGTATTCTGTATTATATCATTTGCTAGGTAAATGAAAATGAGCCGTTTCTTTGGATCTGCCTTTGCAAAAGCTTCCTCCCAAATATTCACTATCTTCTTTGCTTCTGCAGATGGTCGTTGGCACTAAGCTGTGGCAAAGATTGGGACCCAAATTGGCAATAGATATGTCACAAACCTCTCCTATGGTACCCACACCACGCTGAAACACGTTCTATAGAATCCTGAGTATCCAGAAGTGTCGCTAACTTCTCTCTATAGGCAACCTCATTCAGTTCCATTTTCACTTAATTCGTGATCGGCATCGGCTAAATTTCGCCTTTGCTTTGTGTTAAACTTCCTTACTTAGAAGATAATATTATTGTCCATTGCCACTTCAGTAATACTGTTTTCTGTTTCTTCAATATACTCGATCCCTCGCAACCGATGTGGACATCTTGCATTTCACCCTGGCTCTCACCGGCAGTGGGACTCTTCAAAAGGCACAGTCAGGTCCAGGCTAGATGCTTGACTGCTTGCTGTACCCTTCTGGCCAATTGGCTGATTGCAATCAGCACCTTGGAACCAGAATTTTCACTTGTACATTCTGCACAGGGTTGGCTGGTCTGTGCACACTGGCTGGGGCTACAACTGAGCTGGCTGAGGTGGCGCTCTATTCCCCATAGCTGAAAAACCTCACTTATTCAAAAAGAACAACTAGAGCAACCTCGAAGACAGTATTATGTAAGCCATTCGGTGAATCCGATATCTATTGTTACTGGAAGAAAGACACTATTGCGTGAACAGCTGCGATCGTTGCGTCGCTGATCTGTTGCCTTGTACACTGTGTATTCATGGCTCCGGGAACGTTGTCTTACGCCTACGGCTATTTTGGGTCCAGTCCCAAAAGGTGTATGTATAGACCCTTGTCTAGGAGTGCTTGTCCAAGAGCTCTTCCCGACCCACAAAGTCCAGATGAGTATGGAAACTCAGAGACCCAGGATGTCTTAGTCAAAATTCTCAGACTGGAAATAGGAAAGAAGAAGGTGGACGAAGAGACAGAAGTGGGGAGACAACAGCTAAGGGAGGCCACAGAGGCGGCAATGGAAGAATTGGAGAAGCTAGCCGAGTTGAGAATGGGCGAGAGCGATGCGGTCTTTGACAATGCTTTGGATGACCTAAACAGAAGGTATGATGACCTAGAAGAAGAGATCAGGAAATCGAAGGAACTAGATGAAGCCATGGATGCTGATTATAACAAATGGCTAAAAGGGATGAGATCTGCTCGTTCAGAAGGTCTCTTTTTCAAGTCTCTATACGACAATCTAGGGGAGGAGATAAGGCTCAGTTCTGATGGAGAAGGAGATGACGGAAAGAAGAAGAGGGAGTTAGATCCGGAGCAGAGGGCAGCAGCAATAGAAAAGGCTGCCAAAGTAGTGGAGCCAGCCAAACAGGAAACGTCATCGACGTTTCGAATGTGGTTGTTTGGATTATTGTCTACAATATGTGGTGCAGCCGTACTGGCAGATATTACGAGTGATGCGCCTTCACCTGGCAAGGATGCCCTCTATGCTGCCATTGCGACTGCGATGGCCGTCACTGCATTGATGGAGCGGCGTAGGCTTGAGTAAAAGCAGCTTTCCTGCTTCTATGTGTGGAGGAATCAATATTGCAATTATTATATTACTGCTTAAAAGACTCAGAACTGTAGTCTGACGCGTGTCTCAATTGTGCGTTGGCATCTAAAAATGGCATCAAAGCCTGTCTTTGAACAGACAGCGCCGGCTTCACAAAGCGCGCGTAAGCAGAAGTGTGCAACACTGCAAATCCAAAGATGCCGATTATTTTCCGGAAACTCTTTACGACCAGCGGGAGTCGCAAGCCGGAATCAGCATGTGCGTTTGGGTAGGCCTTTGTCTACAGTAATAAAAGCTACTGTTGCAGAGCCTCCAGGTCTAGACAAGAGCGTAACATTTCCACGCGGTGAACACTGGGAAGTCCACAAATTCGGAGGCACTTGCGTCGCTGCTGCCACCCGCATTGAAGATGCTGCTTCCTATCTTGTGAACCAACCGGGCGACTCCAAGCTGGTAGTTGTCAGTGCCATGGGGTCCCACCACACATCCCCCGTCAAGGTGACTGATCTTCTTATCAATATGGTCGCAAAGGCTGCCCGCCAGGATGAAGCTTTCCTGCTGGACTTGGCCGCCCTTCAGGGAAAACACGTTGAGACTGCTCAGCTCCTCCTGGGCGAGGGCCCCCTTCTGAATGACTTTATTTCTCGTCTCTTAGATGACATTGGAAACCTTAAAGCAATGCTTCATGCCATCTCTATTGCGGCCATGTCTACTGAAGCATTTGAGGAGTTTGTGGTAGGACATGGAGAGCTCTGGTGTGCACAGCTCATGGCTGCCAAATGTCGCCAATTGGGGGCCGATGCCGCCTTTATGGATGCGCGAGATGTTCTTGTTGTGACACCAACATCTGATGGAAATTCTGTGGATGTCAAATATGAGTCCTCCAATGACAAATTGGACACATGGGCGGTCAATAATGGCACGCCTCGCATCATTGTGGCGACTGGGTTTATCGCAAAGAACCCCCAGGGTCAAGCAACCACTTTGAAGCGCAATGGCTCCGATTATTCAGCAACAATATTTGGCGCACTTTTACAATCTGGCAACATCACAATTTGGACGGATGTCGACGGAGTATATTCTGCTGATCCCCGGAAAGTCCCCGAGGCGGTGTGTCTCCCCCACCTCTCCTACCATGAAGCCTGGGAGCTCAGTTATTTTGGTGCAAATGTGTTGCACCCACGCACCACTCTGCCTGCCATGCGATACAATATACCCATTGCTATCAGGAATTTTTTCAGTTTGGATGCCCCTGGCACTGTGATCAGTGACGGTTCCAGTCTACCTGCCGGTGTGGACACCGCTGGTGTCAAAGGATTTGCAACAATAGATAATGTAGCCTTGATCAATGTTGAAGGGACTGGGATGGTTGGCGTGCCTGGTACTGCTTCTGCCATTTTTAGCACCATGAAAGATGCTGGCGTGAATGTCATTATGATCTCTCAGGCATCCTCGGAACACTCAGTGTGCTTTGCTGTCAAGGCCACCGATGCAAAGAAGGCTAGTAAGGCTCTGAACAAAAGATTTGCTGATGCGATATCTGCTGGGCGCATCAGCAAAGTCGAAGCACTCGACGACTGCTGTGTTCTGGCGGTGGTAGGAGAGCAGATGGCTTCGAGAAAGGGTGTTGCAGCCACCATGTTTGCTGCCCTGGCCAAAGCCAACATTAATATCCGTGCTATTGCTCAAGGGAGTTCAGAATATAACATCACAGCAGTCATTGCTCAAAAAGAGGCAACCCGCGCTTTGCGCGCTGTCCACTCTCGTTTCTTCCTCGATGCGCTCCCCATTGCGGTGGGACTCATAGGGCCGGGACTCATTGGGGGTACGCTATTAGATCAACTCAATGAGCAGTGCCAGGAACTGCAAGAAAAATATCAACTGGATGTCCGTGTGATCGCTATCGCAGGCAGCCGAAAGATGGTCCTTTCAGATGTCTCCATCGACCTTGACAACTGGCAGAGCGAGCTCGACTCCAAAGCTGAGTCAGCAGACCTGGAAAAGATGGGGGATCATTTATCAAGCAGCTTCATGCCTAACACCGTCATAATCGACTGTACAGCCTCTGAAACCCCCTCTGAACACTATATGGAGTGGATGCGAAAGGGTATTCACATCATCACCCCGAATAAAAAGATGAATTCTGGACCTCTGGAGAGATATAGAGAATTAAAAGCACGCCAGAGAAACTCCTATATTCATTACTTCTATGAGGCTACTGTGGGGGCAGGTCTCCCCGTCATTCAGACGCTGCAACACCTGGTGGGTTCCGGGGATCGGGTGGACCGCATCGAAGGAATATTCAGCGGTACGTTGAGTTATATATTCAATACTTGGGGTACCGATAGCAGAACATTCTCTGAAGTTGTGGCGGAAGCCAAAATGAAAGGATACACTGAACCAGATCCCAGAGATGATTTGGCCGGGATGGACGTGGCCAGGAAGGTTACCATCTTGGCTCGGGAGTGCGGTGTCGAGGTTGAGTTAGAATCCGTGCCGATTGAAAGTCTGGTGCCCAAACCTCTCCAAAGTGTTGCCAGTGCTGATGAGTATATGTCGCGATTGCCAGAATTTGATGGTGATATGGAGAACTTGAGGAAGGAGGCTGAGGCAGCTGGGGAATGTTTACGATATGTGGGGGTTGTTGATGTGAGGGGGAAGAAGGGTAGTGTAGAGCTGAGGAGATATCCAAAAGAACACCCCTTTGCTCAATTGAGTGGTAGCGACAACATCATAGCATTTACAACTGCAAGGTATGCGAAGCAGCCTCTCATTGTGCGAGGTCCAGGTGCCGGAGCAGAGGTCACCGCTGGAGGAGTCTTCTCAGATCTGTTGCGATTGGCTGCGTACTTAGGGGCTCCTTCATAAAGCGTTGAATATCGCATATAGTATACAAATACGCAAGATGTAAAGAAGTGTAGATTTTGAGCAAAAACTGATCCGGAACGTTCACGCGGCCTGTCAGGTGGACCTTTGCCCCTGCCAGAGGCCACGTAATGGTGTGACGGAGGGTGGCTGAAAAAGAGACGGTGCGGTCAGGAGAAAAGACCCTAGCTGGGATACATAAGTCCATAAAAGGACAGTTGCACTATTTTTGAGTCAGTAACTGTGCAGTTAAATTTCTTATTTTGTGCAATATTACTTCAACGTAGCAGTTTATCGTGCATCAGTCGTAAAGGGAGTGTTTCACCTTATGTCAAAATAACTCCCTAAAGTTTAAATTATGCTCGCTAGAATGTCAAATGTTGTTGGGACAGACTGTAGTCATCCGGACATAAAGTATGGCGTTGCTCAAAGTGATTTGAAGGGCGAGGTGCGCTACAGCAGAAATTGTCAACAAAACTCTCCTCTGTGAGGTTTTGAGCTCCTAAAATATCTCATGCACTCTTTCCTGATTCTAATAATCTGTACAAATGGATGCAGGACGTATTATTCGTGGAGCACGAGCGCACATGGCCGGGTAGTGATGACGACCCTTCTGGACATCTTCTTGGTGTATATTCTTCGTCGATAAAATCTGCTCCTTCAGATATCTCCACACAGGAGAGTAGAGGCTGGGATGCCCATAGTTTTGAGAGTCAATGCAATTGCCCTGCGTGTGGCAAGGCAAGCAGCTTGTATTCATTGTTTTGCTGTTTTGATGGGCATAATGGTGCTGCTGCAGCCAAATTTGCTTCTGAAAGGACTGTTCCAATCTTAGAATCGTGCCTCCCAAGAGGCCCTGTCCCATCAATGGACAGCGGGCTCTATGACTCCTGGCGGGAGCTGGTCCAGATAGCCCTTGTGGAAACCATTGTGCGGCTGAACCGAGAGTATGCTGCCAGGGGAATTTTAGCTGGCTGCACTGCTACTGTGGTGCTGGTGGTAGACCGACTTGTCACATGTGTTAATGTTGGAGACTCACGGGCGACGTGCGACAACGGTGCCATCAACTCAATTCTCACCATGGACCACCGTATCCAAACGCACGAAGCGGACCGCATCCGTTGCGAACAAGCTGGGGCTGTTATAGCTTCATTGTGCCAACAAGGCACTGGACCTGCTGACAACAGAGCATCTGGTGTCGGACCCTTGCGCATCTGGCCTGGTGGTCTCTGCCTCAGCAGAGCAGTCGGTGACTTTGATGTCGGTGACGTGGTGCTGCCGCTTCCTCACCTCGTGCAAATTATTGCACCAGCAACAGGAGCCCGACTGATGATAGGTTCAGATGGGGTGTGGGAGGTATATGAGAAGATGGCACTGAGAGTTCAGAGTTTATGTAGGAATTGGAACCTAGACTATGCTCCTTCTCGGGTCATCCAAGCAATCGTCAGGGCCTGCGATGGTCTCAAGGACGACACGAGTTTGATCGTTGTGGACATCACTCCCCCTGGAAAGACATTTCCTGAATGCATTGCTTCCATGAAAGCCAGTACAAAAATGAAGAAGTCTGTGTCAGCAATGGCATTGAGCCAGTCAGGCAGCGTCTCAAACTTTGCAGCAGGGCCTCCAGCAGATGCAGTGGCATCCAACGGTGGGTTCTGTTGCTTTGGAGGTGCCAGAAGCATTCCTGCCGATGCTTCTCGAGGTGGACATTCAGATCCTTCTCATAAGAGCTCTGTCAATGGTTCAGTTCATCTCATTCCTGATGCAATCGAGGTATTGGCTGATGTTGACATTGCTGCTGCGTGCGGGTTGCTGCCGCCAGATGAATTGCCCCTAGACAAACCTAGGTGGTGTGGTGTAGAAGTGGCTGGCATATTGTTAAGAATGATAGGTGAATCCACGTCCATGTGGAGGGAGGCACATAACTCTGCTCAATTCCTGAAACCGGCTACTCTGCTCGAAAATAACAGTGCTGCTTGCGGTGAGATGGCGACTTTCAGACTGATGCAGGCGCGATGTGCTGGAGAAAGATATCTGGCTATGTCAACATGTTCTACGCAGTACCCTAGGAGAGTGAGCATCGACTCTAGTTCACTGGAGGTCCGGGTCCGTTATGAAAATGTGCACATGGGCTCAAAGAAACTTCCTGCAAACATTGACGCGTCGGTGCGTATTGGCAAATCGAAGGATGTCACCGCCGCCACCAATGCTCCTTCCCGCCCTTGCATTGAAACTGAACGAGATGCTGGAATCGCAGACAGATTGGATGGAACTGGCAATTCAGTGAAAGCAGGAAGCCGCGCCAAGCAGCTTCTGCAGGAGAAAGACAATCCAAATGTCAGAATGTTGGGCAGTGGGTGGGGCGATAATTCTGTGCACATGAAAATAAAAGACATCCCATCAAGAGACTCTGCCAGTGGTTCATTGAGCCCTAAACCTCAAAGGCTTGCCACACAACTGGAGGAAGGCAAGCTTGTTGAGGAACCTGGAACCAAGGGGGCTTCGACAAACGACCATCAGCCCCGCATGCACGTCGTGAAACGTCATGGAAAAGCGGACAAGAAAAAGGGCTTCTGGGGTTGAAGTCAGCACAGCTGACCCCAATTTCTTTTGTAGTAACGCATACGGTGGATACATGCATTTGAGTTATCCCTCCGGTACCATTCATTTGATTGGGCTTCTCTGTGGTTAGAGCATGTGCCATAGAGTTCGCTCTTGTTTGACTCGAATAAAGTGAGCTTTCTTTCCAGGTTTGTATTTCTTCTCTTTTTATATCTCTTCCTTTGAGATTTGCAATTGTAGTCATTATGTATTCTGAGAGACCAAATTGAGTTTTGTTATCTCACACAAAGGTACAATGTAACACCACGACCATCGTATCCTCAAAGAAAGCTGTGGCGATGCTTTGGAAATGTGCTGGCTCTCTGTATCCGTATATGCACATGTCAGCCTGGAATATACCCTGCAACCGTACGCTTAAAAGCCCTTAAAAGTCGTGATATAAAGTATACAATATTAGTTTAGATTGCTGACGAAGTGTGAACGTCCATGGTTTAAATAGCCGAAACGATTGGATCCTGCCATGGACCTATTTCCCTCCGAGCTGAGATGTCTGAACTCAGGAAGCTCTTTCTTAGAGGTATGTCCTCAGAACAGAACGGATTGTGTTGGATTGTTATTAACACTGCCTCTGGTTGCACCATCATAGTTCTCCTCAGACAAGCTTGGTGTGACATATGTTGGCCACGACGGTGACATCAGAGTCGTCGAGGCAAATCATTTTGCTCCTAAAACCTCCCCTATATTCTATTTTGAAGTCAAGATAGAAGAGGCAGGGGAGAGCGGCCGCATTGTAGTAGGCTTCTCAGATGGGACACTGAAATCTCCCAAGATGCCAGGCACTGCCTTCACCGGCAGTTACGGTTATCGAGGAGACACTGGCCATAAAAGCGATGGTAGTAGGGCTCTTCCCATAAGCGAAGAATATGCCGATACCTTTACTACTAATGATATTATAGGTGCAGGCATCAGGTTTGATGAACAAGAAATCTTCTTCACCAAGAACGGCCACTATTTAGGCAAGGCATTTGGTGCTGTTGGAACACATCCCCTGTATCCCATCATTGGACTGCATAGCAAGAAGGCAAAGGTCAGGGTTAATTTTGGTACATCTCCATCCACCCCTTTCGTCTTTGATGTAGATGGCCTAGTAAAAGAATTAAGAGCAGAAATGGACTCCAAAGTGTCAATGACCCCTCTAGATAACAGGGTCCTGCATGAGATTATAAGGAACTACTTTCTATTGCATGGTTATCGGGAGAGTCTAGCCTCATTTGATCAAGCCATTGAGTGCCCAGGATGTAAGCAAACAGAGATGCAGACATGTCACCTATGGTTGGACAGCCTGCCAGAAAGGGCAAAGTACAGACAGCAGATCATGGCTGGTGATGTTGGTGGGGTGCTACAGGAGCTGGGGGGTAGGGTCCACGATGCTGACAAGATGAACTTGAAAGTAGCCTTGCATTGTCAGTATTTCATAGAACTCATCAAGCAAAAGGACTTGATGAAAGCGATGGAATTTGCGCAGAAGGAGCTGTCGAAACTGTATCAAAGACCGCACTATGCACCTACAGTAGTCAACACTGTGGGTCTCCTAGCATATGAAAAGCCAGAGGTGTCTCCATTGGCACAGCTACTGTCCTATGAACAAAGGGAAGTCACTGCAGATTCACTCAATGAGGCTCTTCTCGAAATGCCATCGGCCGATGCCCTACATACCTCCTCTCTGTCCACAATTTCAAAGTGCATTGCTCAAGTGGTTGCAGTGCATGATGCAATCCATGAGGTGAAAGGAGTTGACGGTGAGCACTTCTTCAATTTGTCCACATTCCTCCCTCAGCTCGGAGCAGGAGATGTTGCCATGAGCATAGAACCTGGGAATCCCTTAGACGGTGGACGAGATCCTATTTTGGAAGAGGGGAATCCTGGCGGTATAGATGATGATGATAATGATGACATGGAAGAAGGTGATGATGGTGCATAATAACCAGTGGGTGAAATGGATGAAATGGTATAGATGACAGCACAAGAAGTAATGGTCTGGGTCTGGGTCTGGGTCTGAATCTGGATATGTAATTATTGTAGAGTGTGTGTGGGTGTTGTTCATCTTGACTCAAAGAAGAAGCAAAAATGCAGCTGGGTTGGACGATCCTGCTTGGCACGAGTGGGAGCGCAGAACAACTGCTCATGTGACTGGTATGCGAGCCACAAGCCCACTTCCCCAGTGGCAAGATGAGTGTACAGCACTGATGAGAGGGGGTTGTCCCATGTTGGGGTTTGACTTTAGTCAGCGTAGCTGAACGAGGGGAAAGCCCCAAGAAAGCCCTTTGTATAAGGAAAAGGCGCTTCAGAAGACGCGCTAGTACCGGGTTTCTTAGGGTTGCAGAGCTGTGTTAGCAGCCCTTCGATGTGCGACAGCCTCTCACCTCCAGCAGCGTTGTAAGGGCTAGAAAAAGGTACTGACATATAGGAGAGTCGTTTCGAGGCTACGGGATTATGGGTTGGACTCATTGGACACAGCGCGACTTTATTTACGGTGTATTACTATTGGAAGGCACAATACTGTCTATTTAGAGTTTGATCACATCCCAAAGCTGCCTAATCTCACCTCCAACCCCAACCCTTACGCAACTTACTAAAGGAATACGACGCTGATTTAACAACACCTGCGGAAAGCATTCCAGCGACAGCCTGTCTGACACTAGACCTTAAAACAATTGAGGCCAAAGCTTTCCTCAGCATATAATTACCTCTGCTGCGAGGCAACTCTGCCACGACCTCCGGTCTGACTCCCAGTTTGGCCAACACATTCCTGGGCAACTCACACATCAACCCTTTTCTAGCTTCTATGCCTGTATTTTGCTCCCAAGAGTCAGAGCCAAGCTTAGAAAGGAGCCCCCACTGTGCCGAGGCTGTCTCTAATGGTTTCTGAAACAATTTTCTCAATCTCTCTTCACTCCCACTGACTATTCTCTCTACTTTCCTGTTATCTTCTGCAGCTAACATGACTCTGATATCTCCCGCATAACTTATCCCACATATAACTTTTAACAGTTCCTTGGTTTGGAAATGGGATGGCAAGAGGAGTAATGCCGATCGGACGGCCGACAAAACATTATGTTCTTGTGCTTCTTGAATTGTGGACGGCACCGGGTTCATGAGATGTAAGACTGGTTTATGCAACCTACCAGCAAGATACAAACTGCTCCATGTATTGAGATCGTTTTCGAGCGTGCTCAGGCTGACGACTCCATACTTCAGCATGGAGTCCTTCATCCTGACGTAGGGGTTAAAATACACACCTATTCCGATATTATTTGCCACTGATGTAATTGCTTGAGACCCCAACAGTCCTAGAAAGGAATAGTGGTGCCTATGGTTCTCAAGATTCTGAATAATAAACAACAATGTAGATCAACGACCACAGTAAGACACACAGTAGACGGTTGAAGGCAGCGCATACCGACCTGTTGGTGCCAAAGCAAGGGATCTTTTGTGGCAAAAATGAAGTCAAGCATTGGTCGTTCATTGTTGAGAAATGTTTGGCGATCATGATAGAGGCCTGGCTGTGAAAATACCCCTGAACCATAGGCGATTGCAACATCACAAGGAGGAAAAGAGTTTACGATATCGAGCAATCTCTCCTCCATGAGACTGCCGTCTGGATTAAAAAAAACAAGAAAAGTGTCGTGACAAAAATTATCGTTTACATCCAAATTTCAACAGCCTTCATGGTACCTGCAGCTGGCCAGCAGCACGTGCATGGCCTCAGGCCATTGGCCTGACCTTATAAATCATCTTTGCTGTGAAATTGTCCGCTTCAAATGAAGTACTTGATATCTCAACTTTGCATTCTCCTTTTCCATCTGCATACTTGGGCAAAGTCAGTATCCCGCTTGGTCCAGTTACTATGGCGCATTCCATGAATGACACTCTTACCTCCTCTGCCGTCTCCTCTAGGTGTGCTTGCTCTGCCTGTGCAGCCTCCAATATTTCTCTCAGAGCTCTGAGTTCGTCTAAATAACCTCCAACATTGCTAACACTAGGCTGAACAGTACCATTGCCTACAACAAAGGACCCCATTAGCTCTTGCACAGTTCACAGTTGTCGGGCAGCATCCTGACTGGTCCACTTGAAGAAATACCTTGTTTCAGTTTACTTTCTATTACATTCAACCTTTCCTCAGCTTCGTTCGCTCTTTTTTCAATAGACAGGAAGTCCATCGTCTGATACAGGACAAAACAAAATGTGATGTCAACTTCCAAACTGGACTCAGAAAAGTTTGAGAAGTCGTAGTCTCGAAGAGTACAAGGCAAAGACGATTACTGGAAATGTTGAATTAGTCAGTTGCGGAATATGAGCAGATACCAACTTTGTGCACACCACAGCAAGCCAGACGTGGCATGGCAGAACTTGCCATGGTCTTATGGATACCAACAAAGCAGAGTACTAGTTGTTACACATAATGCAGCGTTGCCAGGTGTGACATATCTTTCTTTACACCAGTCTCTGAGGATGAAAATGTGAGACCAAACTAGGGAGATGAGAGCACCGCGGCTAGCAAGAATTGTCAGCGGCTCTTGATCCGCCATGGGGCCCTGGTTTGTGACAGTCCTGCAAATAATCATGTAGACAGAACACAGGAATATTTCGTAAGATAAATGTTGCAATTATCGACAAAATGTAGTTAGGAGTATCCACGGTCCAACAGATTGGCAGCGCTCACCGTTTGTTACGGAGAATTTGTAAACATTTCTGATCCACCTTAGTATAACAGAAAACAACTCAATGGGATTAGTGTTACCCCTTATATCTGCAGTGCTGCTGATATTTGTCGCCCTGTTCTTTACGTGGAGACGGTGAGGAGTCTAACGCACCCTCCACCCTTTGACTGCCCCCCCTGACTGACCATCCTTCTTGTCGACTCATTCAGACTTTTGGCTTGGACAATTACAGCCGCTGCGCAGAGCAGAAAGCTTCAAATTTCAATCGAAAGTGCCTCATTGAGTGGTATCACTGGATTTAAATTAAGTCTTCTGAAAGGCCCTGTTGATGAGCTGTCCATTACGACCGTTTCCTTCTGTCGACCGTCTCAGGATGCTAGGGGGTCACTTTGGCAGTCTCTTCTTTCTGGCTCGCCTGCATTCCCCATATCTTTGGACGGAATACATGTCAAAATTAGAAAGAGGGCTCATTTTGGCAGTAGCACTGAGAAGAGGGCATCAGCATCAGCATCAGCACCAGCATCTCCTCGAGTCTTAGCTCTGTTGGTGCACATGGTACCTGTGAGGTGTACAAACATTGTCATCAACATCGAGAGTCTCTTGTACATCAAAATAGAATCATTCCAAACAAATTTTAGACATTCAAAACGACATGATGTGTCTGTGAATGGAATATCTGCCTATTTGAAACAAAGGAAATCTGGTTTCAATCCCAGCGATCCTCCAGTGAGTCCTGTCAAGACCCGCTCAGAGTTTTCAGATGGAAGGGTACTGCCTCCATCCATTCCCACACTTGACGATCCCATAGCTATGTTGGAGTCATTGGTAATAAGGCATGAGCATGATGGTCATTTTGTACTGTTTGGTGCGAATGCCGTCCAGCGTATTCTGTGTGAGCTGGGCTTGATTGAGGTTGCTGTGACCCAAGAAGCCTTGTCAATGCTCTTGAATGCTGTCATGCCTAGTATTCATCAAGTCTCTGAGAAGACTTCAATCAATAATGCACAACATGCGCAGAAGGAGGAAAAAGAAGAAGAAGAAGACGTAGCAGCAGCAGAGAGGATGACGATGGAGAAACGGCTCCTTCCTTTAAGACTCCCCCAGAGCATCGATGTGGTCATGAAGAGGGGTCTCCAGATGCAGCTTACAAGCTCGATTGCAACCGCATCACTGGCCATCAAAGATGGCCTGGATGTGAGAATGACGTCAGCATCTGGACGTAAAAGGAAATCAATGTCTCCCAAGAAGAAGAATGCTGCCCCTGGTGATACAAGCATTGCATCTATTGTAGGGCACTTTGGTGCCATCAATTGGTCGTCATCATCATCATCAGCAGCAGCAGCATTGTCGTCTTCTGCTCTTGTGTCATCCTTGCATTGTGTGGGAGGGAGTGTGCATGCATCGTTGCACGAGGATGAATCCTGTGTGGCTCATTTGAATTGCCTGGGGTCATCGGTCACGATCTGTCCTTCACTGCTATCAGCGATGCTGAGAGATCTTATTGAGCTGTACACTACATCAAGAATGTGTTCTTTGGTGAAGGAGAGAAAAAGAAGGTCTGGAAATTCAGGAGGAGGAGGAGGAGGGCGAAAGATAATGGACTGGGGCGTCACCTTGTTGGATGAAGGGAGAGGGCACAGCATGCAGTTCATGGATTGCAATGCTGTCGTACAAAGCATCATACGTGTAGACTCAGGAAGGATATCTCCCTCTGCTGTCACACTGATGCACTTAGCAGTGCAATCAAATGAAGAGAAGCTCATAAGTGGGCGTAATAATAACCTGACGTGTGGGATGTCGGACTCTGGCATAGACCTGTCCTTCCACGGGTACCACATAGCGCTGTACTCTTCCATCATAGGTGTTCTGTGCTCAGATCTCCGTACTTTCAAAGACCTATTTGTGCCAAAAGGAAGTGGGACAGTCGATGATAGAACACCAGCACTCGCAAGAGTGGCAGAGAAGAAAAAGGACGTTCTCATCACATGTTCCATTACAGACTGCTGTATTTTGCTTCCTGAGGGGGATGGCACCTCTAGAACCATGGTCATGGCACAGGTTGGCAGTGTCATTGGAAGGAGGACACTGGATTGTAGTGACCTGGCAATAGAGAGTGTACGGATAGACTGTTTGGAGAAAAAAACTACACTGCTGGATGACGATGAGTGGACACATGAAACGTGGTCGGTGGGCAGCAGCAATGTAGCCACATTGCCAAAAGCAGTGCTTGCAGTTGAACGTGAGATGGGGGCATCACTTGTATGTTCTGGTCTTGATGTCTTGATGAATGCAGAGACTGTGCTGGCCATCGGTCATACACTTCAAAGGCTGAACACATCCATACGAGGATCGACAGGGCTGTTGTCAGGCGATGCGCACAGTGTGAAGAAGAAGACTTCTTCTTTTTCACACAAGACAGGTGCACAGCCAATAGAGTCCCTTGATAGAGGAAGAATTCCCTTTCCTATTCGTGTGCAAGCATCACAAACATCGTTTGCAGTTGAACTGGGTACTGGAGATTCATTTAAGGTGCACTGTAAAGACTGCAAGGCTTCCATGAATGGAGAAAATGCAGCAGCTGAAATCGTGTTGTCGGAGACTACCTCACTCTCTCTAAATGGCAAGCCTCTGATACACTGCACCGCCGTAGATGCATCCTTTGAGAGGTATACTGGCAAGCTGACTGAACTCGATGACCTGGAGCGTGCCTGCTGTGCCCACGCTGGCCATGGTAGTTCTGCTGCGGAAGAAGGAGATGAAAAAGAAGATTGGTCCATTCTTTCAACACCTCGCCCTCCCGCTTCGACAGGCACGCATGCAGAAACGGAGTCCCCATTCCTCCCAGCTGGACTGCAGCCTTATAGAAGGGCAGGCTTGCAGTCATGGCTAGCTGGTGAAAAGAAACCAGGGGGGGTGGCCAGTGTCAAAGTGGGTGGCGTTGAAATATGTCTACCCCATGACCAGGACCCGGGCAAATGTCAGAGACTCTTAGAACTAAATATCAAAGCTTTGAAAGAGATTTTTGATACTGGAATAGATTCTTCCTCATCTTCTAAAGCTTGCAAGATGGAGGATGTAGACACATCCTCTGCGGATTGCTCCAATGTGTGGACCTCGCTCCCTCTCCAGCTGAGTATAGTCGTCGAAAAGGAAGTGTTATTCAGATTTGAACATCATCCAATGGAGTCTTGGCTACTGACGCATTCTCACTTGCTACAGTCCATTGCTGCACAGAGGCATGCGTGGCAGATGGTGACAATGGCTGTGCCTCCTACAGACTCATCAGCGTCGCCTCTACGAGCAGGGGTGGTAGAAGCAGAACACCAACAGTTGGTTGGAAATCGACAGGAATTGGAAGATTTGCAAGATTCCTCTTGGACTGCTTTTGAGAAAAGCCTGGCTCAGCAATATATAAAGAAGGTTCAGGATCATAGACTGCACAGAGCAAAGCAATGCAGTTCAGATCTGTTCGTTGTGTCTGCACAAGCTCTCTCTGCATTGCTGGTCATTGGTGCAAAGAACGAGGAAGACGGTATCCAACACATCACCAAGGTTGACGCAGGGAGTGCAGGGGTGAGCTTTGTGACCTCAAGGCTCTTACATGTCGACTGCGCTTTGTCCTCACTCAACATAAGAACAGCTTCTCGAGATGGTCAAGCTCCTGGGGGTTCACAGCCTCTTGTCTCTGCGCCCCATCTTCACATATCTGGGGTGACAGCAGTCGGGCGTCAGTCCACCTCGCCTCCTCAGCTGGAGGCTCAGGAGATAGTGTTGGGAAGAGAGAGACTCTACACCCTGAAATTAGCATCAAAATTCACAAGGGCACCTTGGAAAGTGTACTCAGATCTCCGACTGGAAGGACATAGACTTACTGTGGGGTACAGCCAAGGGCAAGAGCCGGTCTTTGGATTGATTGCAATGGCAGGTAAGCGATTGGTCCCAAATACCCTTCGTGCCACTCGCCAAGCTTCATTGTCTAGTTTAAAGGGCAATAATACTAGTAGCAGCAGCAGCAGTAATAATAATAATAATGGAGCAGCAGCGGCGCTTACCCTCCCTTGGTGGGATGAACTACGGTACCTCTGGAGGGGTGGACTTCATGTGGATGTTCAAGGTTTTGGTTTTTCTTTGGGGGCCGGCGTGAAAGACTCTATTGATTCGCTATCAGAGAGGGTCCACCTTGTTTCCTCTGGTTTAAGAGGGTCTTTACTGTCTGAAGATTGGAATGTGTGCCTTCACGATGCAAGAGGTACGCTCTATACGTCGGCTGGCATTGAACAACTGGGGGGAGCGCTCTTGGCGCTGCCCTTCATACATCTTCCAGTGATGCAGTGTGGTATGAAATTTAAATATGCATTGCCAGGCGGTAGAGGGGCAGGTCAGCACCATCTTTTCCCTCTCATGGTCGATCCAGGCACCTGTCAGGTGCCGATCTCTATTGTAGATATGTACAAAGCCGAGGGCATTGATATTGAGATGGACTGTCATTTAGGAGACGGTCAGTCGACTGCTGCTGCTATAGGTTACATAGGTGATCACCAAGTTTTATTTTGGAGGACATTAATAAGATCATTCAAGCAAATGCCGTTGTATTTGAAAGCAGTTTCAAAGAGGGGAACGTACTTTGTTAAGAAAACGAGGGTGCTACCAGCCCCAACGCTCGAACATCAGGATGATGCTGGTCGCCCAGCAGCACAGAAAAAGTCTCTACCCAAGCTTTTAAGAAAGTTTAGGGTCACTGTGAGGGCATCACCATTGGAGCTGGTACACACGACTTTGCATCCTATGGAATCCTCCAATGAAATGTGTGTGAGTGCAAGCGCTGCTCAATTTGGAGCCTGTTTTCTGATGAATCAACCAATGCCTCATTTCTTTACAAGAATGCCTCCCCATGCTCTGAACAAACAGCTTCCAACAAGCGGCACTAGAACAATTACGAGCGAGTTGCGTGTGACAGCAGAAGATGTGAAGGGGTACAAAGGATCTGGTTTTGATCCACATAACAGTCAAAAGTCAGGTGGTACGACCCGTGGGGGTCCAGTGCAGGAGCGGTGGTCATCTTTGCTCAGCCCCGATTCCCATCCGAGCACCCATTCTGCTGAAGGGAGAAACAGTGGCGAAGAAGAAGGAGAAGCAAGCAAGAAAGATGACTGGGGACATTTGGAGGGTTATACTGTGGTGCCTAGAAAGTCTTCATTGTTGCAGAAGTTAGTACATCATCCTGGGAGTTCCCCAGAAAAGAGTACCAAGAGAAATATCTTATTGGCCAGCCATTTGATGGTCACCCAAGAAGATGAAGCTGGGCCGAGTAGTGGTTCTTCCCACCACCACAATGCTATGACACAGAAAAGGGTTGATGGCAAAGGTGGAGGTGGAGGTCCGCCAGACGACGACGATGATGACGCTGGTGCTTCGGTGCTCGATGCTGCCTCCTCCAGCAGACCATTGAGAGTACGGGTGAGTGATTGCAAGCTATTGGTGGATCTGGATGGCCGTAACGCTGTCTGGGGCACGGTCGCCCACTTGGTGAATGCCTTCTCTCGCAAGGCTGTTGCAAAATCTGGCCCATCCTCATTGTTTACCGCTCATTCCCATGTATTATTTTCGCCGACTCAGACTTCAGCAGCACAGAGGAGACAGAGCCTGCGCACACCAAGTCAATCTGGGGAGCTTCCTGAATCCCAGAATAATGAATTATTAAATTTACTGTTGAGACAAAGAGAAGAGGGTGGCCAATCTTCTTCAGAGGAGTCTCTATTGATGAGGGGAAGTATGGTGGAAGGAAGGGCGAGCACAGAGGGTGCCAATGTCAACAACAATGAAGAAGAAGAAGAAGAAGATGATGATGATGATGATGATCAGGCTCCCATGAGCACTCCTTTGGATGACATGGCCAGTCAATTGAAATACGAAGTGGAGGTGGCCAACTTACAAATAAATTTAGACAACCCAGCATCTCAAGGTCGTTTGTTGTTGGCTGCTCGAAATGGTCGATTGAGAGGTCTGCATCAAATTGAGACTGGGATGAGTATCACCACACTGTCATTGCAGCAAGTGGAAGCATATGTCGCTCAATTGGAAGTCGATCCAGATGCAAGCATCATTTGGCTCCAGACAACGACACAAGAGAGGACAGCAGCGTCCAAGGAGTTTATACAGCCTGAGCCTGGGACTCATGCCATTCCCTTCAACAGAATCTTTAATCCTATCACTATAGATCTGAGGCACAGCAAAGCATTTGCTGGTGGGGGTACTACCACTAAAATGATGACGACAGTCATGCCAAAGTCTAAAGCCTCCCCAAATCCTTCGAGCGTAAGTCCATTCGCCCCCGCCCAGAGCTCTCACCTCACTGCCCCGGCGAGAGGTGAAGAGCTCGTGATCAAGGTCCCCGCAATTGCTGGTACAATGGAGTCATCTGAATTTGCTGTTTTGGTGGATGCAGTTGGTCTAATGCTCGGCCAAGCCCCTTCTGTAGAACATGCAAATGCAGAGATGATTCTCATGTGTCAAGAGGCAGAGAGCGAAGATGTAGAAGAGCAACGGCAACTGCATTTTATTTTGAGAAAACAATTGGCAGCGATCCGACAGGAGGCAATGGCAGTTCGACAACTGTTTGGTTTGGAGTTGGTGGTGACTAATGGATGCCTTGATGCTTTGAGCTCTGGTAGTGGAGAGGCTGCTCCTCTAACTGGGAAAAGGATAGAGTGCCATTACTTTGTCGCTGGTTCTGCGGCATCAGAAATAGTTGATGTGAGCGGAGCTGTCCTGCCTTTACAGACTGCACTCAGGGAGCATATCTCAGCTATTTACAAGTCTGATGGGGCATTCTTTGAGGAATGCATGCAGCAAAAAGCACTCCTCCTTCGTTGGATAGAAGACCAAGAAAGTGGCGCCGAAGCTGCCTTTGAAAACTCTAAAGCGACCCTGCGGAACTTAAAAGCCTTGGCACGGAAGCGTCAGCATGGAAGCCGTGGAGCATCTCGAGTTCTGCTCCAGCTAGACAGGATTGTTTGGCAGCTGTGCACAAAAAGTCGAGAGCCTTTCGTGCAAGCCTCATTGCGTGGCCTGGCGCTAGATCTTTTCAGAAACAAAGATCACTCTGGTTCGGCTAAATTCATTATTCACAGGATTGAAGTCCTTGATGCACAAGGGAATCTGCCAGCAGCACCTGGCATAGCAGCTGGGATCATCCTTGCCGTGTGGAACCCCGATCAGAGTTGGGAAAGAGACGATGCCGTACGAGTTGTTGCGACCATGGGTCCGTCAACACCTTCTTTGTTGGTCTTCGAGCATTTGGATGCCACACTTCACCCATTAGCAGTACACCTGACTGAAAGTATAGCGGTTGCATTCTGGGAATATTTCTTCCCAAAAGAAGATAAAGAAACGTCCAAGAGGAAGGAGGCGTTCATGCAATCCTTTGCAAATAAGCCACGGAGGAGCGCACCCGTGGCGGCTGAAAGCCCCAAGCATGGGTGGCAGTCACCACCAGATGTTGACAGTGCACCTAGTTCTCCAGCTCTGTACAGTGCAGTTTTTGACAGTACCGGGCCTCATAGTGGCAGTCAATCTCCTCATAAAGAAGGTGGTGGTGGAATGACGCCCAAGGCAAGTGGAAGTCCCCTCGTTGTCGGTGGAAGACCCTGTCAGTATCAAGCCCAGTATTCTTTCGTCGGTGAAGGTGCTGCCGATGTGGATGCCGAAACAGGGGCATTGGCAGCAACCTCATTGTCACGCCCAAGTCCCTCCCATGCCTATCCTTTTGCCTTGACAAGAACATCTGTCAACAGATCTAGTATGCAGCAGGAGCAGCAGCAGCAGCAGCAGCAACATTTTCTCCGTCTCAAAAAGTTCGTCTACGTCAAACTGAACAGAGCTCACATGCGGGTGACCTACGAGGGGTATCCATTGACCTTTACTGATTTAAAATTGGTCCTTGATAACCGTACATATCAAGGACTAGATGGAAGATGGAGGGATCTGTTTGCCAAGATTAAGTGGGATGTTGTCAAGTCTGTGATTAAGTCTGTTGCTGGTTTGCAAGGCAGGAAGATGAAGGAACTGTTCCCGACATGGGGACTAGGAGGAGAAAGAGGAGGCGGTGGACGAAGTAGTATACTTTCAAGCAGGGCAGAAAGCAGTGGTAGTGGTAAGGTGGGGAATAGTCCAGCTCAGAAAGGGCTGTTGGCAACGTTGAAGGAGAGCTTTGTGTTGAAAACACATGATGATGATAACGAAGTTAGCCACCAGACGGAGGAGGAATTAGTAGAGGAAGAAAAGAGAAGGTTGCTACTTGGAGGTAGGAGGAAAACATTGCATAAACAGCACGCATCTCCCACCAAGGGGATGTTCAGTCCATCTAAGAAAAGAGATGGTTGAGAGAGGGAAATGTTTTGGAATGGCTGCACACCCCTCTCCTTTGTTTTGCTTTGACCTAGAGTATGTAGCTGGCTGATGCCAGTGTGTTGACATAAAAAGTGTTCTAATAATTGCTTAAACGTCTAATCAGATTTCATAGGTATTCATTTGATACACCCTTTCGCAAAAGCTCTCAATTTACTTCTAGATTCAATTATTTTCATCACCAAACTTACTTCTCAATTGGCCCAGTCTTGTGCCTCACTCGGAGGTGCATTGGTGAGAGGTTAAGTTAAGGTCAAGTGTTCATCATATTTGAGGAAACTGAGCCAACAAAGGCACGACGGCAGCGCTCAGCTGCTGCAATTGCAGACTGACATCGTTGCCTGGGCAGGAATGATACTAGAGAAGATAAAAGTAAGAATAAATTGAATATTTCGGGAACCGACAGTACTTGGAGAGACCAACTTTTGTGCTTATTGGAACTGACCGACATCCACCGTCTTTCAGAGGAAACTACGAACCGATCCGGAAGTTACCAATGCAATATCTGGTGGCTTAGCAGGAGCAATAACTGCTACGGTGGTATGTCCCTTGGATGTCTTGAAAACTCGTCTGCAGGTTCAAAGCAAAGCTGCTACTCATTATGGAGGCATCAGTGGCGGCTTGGCCAAAATCGTCCGAGACGAAGGTTTCAAGGGATTGTATAGAGGACTCTCCCCCACCTTATTTGCTTTGTTACCAAATTGGGCAGTATATTTTTCTGTTTATGAGCGATTGAAAATTTCGATAGGTTCTAGGGTGAGTCCTGAAAACTCTCAATCTGCAGGAGTGCATATGGCAGCTGCGGCAGGAGCGGGTGCTGCCACCATGCTCATAACAAATCCCATTTGGGTCGTGAAGACAAGGATACAAACTCAGCACATGGGTGTGAAGATGGGCGCAAATGGCTCTACCAAACTGTACAAGGGCACGATCGATGCTTTAGTGAGAATAGCCAGAGAAGAGGGAATAGGAGGCTTATACTCAGGATTTCTCCCAAGCTTATTGGGCGTGATGCATGTTGTTATTCAATTTCCGTTATACGAAAAAATGAAATATTCCTTTGCCAATAGGAGGCACAACAGGGAAACTGATGAGCTGACGGCTGGTGAACTTATAGTTGCTTCTGCATTATCAAAAATGGTCGCATCAACTGCCACATACCCTCATGAAGTAGTCCGCTCACACATGCATGTGGCTGGGAGTGGCGCTTTGAAAGACTTCACTGCCACGTGTGGTGCGATAATGAGGGAGGAGGGCATGAGTGGATTCTACAGAGGCTGCGTGACGAATTTGTTAAGAACTACGCCTGCTGCCGCTGCCACATTTACTAGCTTTGAAGTTATAAATAGACACATAAGGGAATGGGCAGATGCTCCAAGTGCAGAAGAACGAGCAGTTGCTGCGCGTATCGAAGCTGAGGAGCGAAGGCTGCTGCGGTTACGGCATGAAGCAGAAGAGGTGGGAATGTTGCCGCCGTTTGCAGTTGTGACTGATAATAGAATTAAGTCCAATCTCACTGGTCAGTTAAGACCACAGGATGGAGGAGACAAGTAGAAACGGGCGACATGCTTTTTGAGAAAACACTCCACTGTGCCAGCTGGCTGGTGCATTGTCCAGCTTTCCAGGACCTTCCATGACGACACACTCACGGATCCCTGTATTTACCTAGGTTTCATCTAATTCAACTCAATTTTTACTTTAATAGAATATAATTGAAAACATATCGTAGAAGGTTAGTAGGTGTTGGACGCGTTATCTCGGTTCACCTCGGACGATTGATTTCAATTTCGCCGTCTCTTGGAAGTTTATCATTATCATTTCATTCCTTACATCGCAGAAGCAACTTCTTTGGAAATACAGAAAGGCGCCAAAAATGCAGATCTTCGTTAAAACCCTCACAGGTGAGTTTGCTTGCGCTCAGACAATTTTCCTTGATTTGTCACTGGACTATGCTGTTCGGCATCTACAAATGTGTAGATATGGTTGAGGATCCAGCCTAACCTTTCTTTCAATTTTGCAGGCAAGACCATCACGCTGGAGGTAGAGTCCTCCGACACCATTGAGAACGTCAAGGCCAAGATC
>JAAMXV010000597.1:0-23650 GCA_019693495.1 Axilococcus clingmanii
ATGATGATGATGATGCTATGTGTTGTAACTATTTCCGTCAAAAAAGAACACACATTCAAAAATGTACAGTTTAATAATTGTTTACTCCATTCCTGATGTCATAGTGTACATGTACTGACTCATCCCCAACGGGGCCCAGATACTGATCTGACCAACTGCCATGCAAACCATATGGTAAAGCATGTGGCAATTTGATTTTTGCTTGGACTGACAAATCTTTTGCATTCAGGATCACGAGATCGGACCTTTTATCTAAGGAATTGTACTCCATGACCAGCACCCAACCATCATCCTCCCTTTGGGCATTGGGACAGGGCACAAAAATTGGTTCTTGAGCAAAGGAATATCTGCCAGGGTCGTACACAATTTCACTTGCTTCGTTCTGCTCACTGATGGTAACTTTTGAGATGACCTGTGGGGGTCCCCAACCATCACACTCTCCATATCGTGACCCCACCACATAAACATGGGTGTGTGCCTTGGCCACCACCTTTGGTGAAACTGAAGGGAACTCTACTGATCTCGTCAGGAGTTTTTTCTGAGCAACCGTTGATGTGGCAAGATCCAAGGTCAGTCGAGTGAGAGTGCCTCTGCCCTCTTGATTATCGTAGTACCGGATTCCAGTCTCGAAATTTGCACCAAAATCAATGCCATCATGCATTCCCACCGTGTCAATGATGAGTTTATTATCTTCTGTCTCAAACGCATTCCCGTGGTGGAAGGAAAAGAATGGATTTGGACAGGTGAACACTCGAGCCTGTTCTGGCCCCGACGGATTATTTCTGCCTGGTCGGGGGAAGATGTGAATTC
The DNA here is from genome assembly GCA_019693495.1 of Axilococcus clingmanii. NCBI lineage: Eukaryota > Viridiplantae > Chlorophyta > Chlorophyceae > Chlamydomonadales > Chlorococcaceae > Axilococcus > Axilococcus clingmanii. Next base: position 811 of record JAAMXV010000597.1, read on the forward strand.
TTGTGCGTTTACTGTCATCAAATTTCAGACACTCTGCTATGCATGCTTTTCCAAACATATACTTGGTCAACAGGTCCTTGATGTCTAATCTGATTGGATTCTCCAGAAGTATGTAGTAATTCTCAGAGACAACGAGGTCATGGAAGAAACCCCATGCAGCTTCAGGAATGTCACGAGTTGTTCTGTGCAACATCCTGTAGTGTTCATCAAACTCCCAAATATTGATCCTAGAGTTGACACCCCCCATTTCAGCAGCATTAAAGGCAATTAAACGACGACTACCATCTGACTCATTGAGAATCCTATAATGGGCCCCAAAATATGGCAGGCCGCCCCCTGGCTCACCTGATCCAGTGATGTCGACAGGACCTTTGGTCTTTAGATCTGGTGGTGACAGTTCGTATGGCAAATCTCTCTCGTACAGTGCTAGGAGTTTGTTAGCCCAATGTAAGACTCCTGTGTTAGCCACGCCCTTGACACTGAAATCCAGAGGGTTGAAGAAGAAACCCCCAGAAGGGTTCCCCACTGAAAATGCACCTCTGTACATCATTTTCCCAGCACTTTGCTCCTTAACAAACCCTTCTGTTCTAACGAATCGACTTGCAAAAAAAACTTTGCTGCTTCCATCGAATGAAAAGGTGGAAACGCGCCCATCGCCATCAAAAGGCATAGGTATGGGAGTGCCACCGATTTCAAACAGCCCTGGTCCATTCCTACAAAGAGTTCCTTGCAATCCCTTTGGTATCACACCTTCAATATGTTCTCTGTCAATCCAATATGCCCTCTCTATGAAATTTGACTCATAGCCAGATAAGAATTGATCAAAGTCATGCTGAGTCACCACGGCTTGAGGAACGTCATTGGTGGTGCTGTCAGGGGGTGTGGTTGTAAGGTGCACGGCATGCATTAAGAGAGGCCTCGCATTGTTCTGGCGAGTTTGAGGACGTGTAGATCCAAAGTGCCGTATTCCATTACAAGAATTTCTCAGTTGACTCTGAGTGGAATGCAGGTTCCCGAGGGCCATTGGAGGGGCTTCAAATCGACGAAAAAACAAATAAGGGTGACCCAGTACGCTATTTGATAATATTGTACAGTTTATGAAGGTCCATCCCGGATGTATGGAACTAATATATGTGGTCAGCAACGACAGTTCAACCTTCACTATAATTTCTGGCTTGAAGCGGTCCTTGGTTCTCCTCCTCTGCATGAGCGTGCATGCATTATGATGGCATATACTATTCAATATATTTTTAACTTGTCTTACTTAAAAGGCTTTCTTTTGTAATTAGAATAAGCGCCATGACGTCGTGGGCTGCAATTGCAAAATCCCCTGCTGTGGCAGCAGCCCCTATTTTAGACGATGACGAGCAGAAACTGAAGATAGCCATTTTAGATGCAAATGCTTTAATAACAGGGGAAGGTTTGCTGAACCTTTTACGATTTGCCGACAAGGCAGTCACCACCTCAGAGGTGCTGAAAGAAGTGAGAGACAAAAAATCTCGCCAAGCCATGGCCTCCCTACCCTTCTCAATAGAGACTCGCGAACCTTCTGATGAGAGCACAAAGGCAGTCACAAAATTTGCAAGGGCGACAGGAGATTTGCACTCTCTTTCAACAGCAGATATTCGGCTTATCGCCCTGGCAAGGACGATTGAAATTTCCCATCACGGAGACTCCCACATCCGGGATGTACCTCCACCTCCACGACAAAAGCATGGCAAAGTAAAGGATGAAAAGGCTTTGCCAGGCTGGGGTCTAGTAGGAGGAGGCTGGTCAGATATGGATAGAATCAATGCAGAGGAAGAGGCCGCTGCTGAAGCTGCTTTGGGTCATCATCATCATCATCCACTGGCCGTTGAAGCCGTGACTGCCAGTAGAATAACTCAAGGCATTGTAGAATTGAACCTAGGCCTAGATGATGATGATGATCATGATGATGAGGAGGAGGAAGAGGGGGAATGGGAAACAGCGCAGAAGAGTAAGAATGCAGCGCGAAGACATAAGAGAGGAGCCGCGCGACGCGACGTGGTGCATGCTGTCCAAGGGGTGGATGAAGATGAAGAAGAAGACAAAGAAGAAGACACAGACTCATTAGAAATGACTAGTGATGATGATGATGGTGATGGTGACGACCAACCCAAAAATATGATGCCATCCTTCGAGTCAACGGTGTGTAGCATCACAGCAGACTTCTCTATGCAGAATGTGCTTTTGCAAATGGGGCTTCGATTAGTCACACCAGATGGACGGCGGATACGGGAGCTGAGTCGGTGGGTATTGCGTTGCACGGCATGCTCCAGTATAACAAGAGAAATGGGCAGAATATTCTGTCCACGATGCGGTAATGCAGCCTTGGATAAGGTCAAGGTTACCGTGAAGCCAGATGGCACAGAGCAATATGGCATTAAGAAGAAGCATATTCTTCGAGGAACTAGATTTTCATTGCCAAAGCCAAGAGGAGGGAGGCATAATGATGTGATCTTAAGAGAAGATGTTTTGATGTTTAAGGCTAGAAAGATGATGAGAAGAAAGAAGAAGAATGATGAACTGGATCCATTTTCTCCTGAAATGGGGGATACTGCGGCATGGTTTCAGGCTGCTGCTTTGCCGGGGGGTGATAAAGGGGCGGCAGCATTGCTGGCTGGGTGGAAAAAGAACCCTAATGAAAGGAAACATATTGCAACAAATAGACGAAGAAAGTAAGGATTGCCATACCACCGTGTAAAAAACGTGTTCTGGCTGAAACACGAGCGAAGACCTGTCCATTTGCCTCGAGGAAGTCTGCATTGTTGTTGTTTTTGGAATGTGGTAGAGATGCATGTGTTGTCTTCTATTATTATCATTATGAGTGTCTGGGCTAATATCTTAAGCATTCAATGTATTGGAACTTTAGTTCTGATTTTGCATGGATGACACAGTTCAGCAATAGCCAAAAAAAGACTATACATAGCACATCATTGCAGTCTCTGCTCCTAATCTCATCTCCTTTTTCCGCCCCGCCCCCGNTTGCTATTCCCACCCCTTTGACCAGATCCAATTGAATGCCTCTCCTTTCTTTTCGACTCTAATTTGCGTTGCTTTCTCACTTGGTCTGGGTTCTTGAGTTCATCCGTAGCTTGCCTCTTGTTGTTATTGTGCTGCGTCTTCTTCTTCTCAAATTTGTCAGCGCCATGCTGCTGTTTGAGTGGGTTGACCCAGCCACGACCGCCACGTTTAAATCTCCCCGTCAAAGCATTGGATAGTGCTGCTGCCTTTGAAGACTCATCATCACGATCCTGTCCAGGCGCAACATGCGTCTTATTCTTCTTGGCCCATTTGGCATACAATCCTGTACCTTCCTTCGAGGTTTTTAGTTTTTTAGAGGCCGTAACCCTTTTTCCTGCTTTGACCATTTCACCTGGCTGCAACTTTATGTAATTCTTGGAGCGTTTATCCCAATGATAATTAGCACGCTGTGTACGCTGGCCAGATGCATCCTCAGCAGTGAGGTCCAAGACAGCGCCCTGTAGACCATCTGCACTTGCGATAGAATAGAACTTCTCCACCTCCTTGTCAACATTATCCTTGGGCATATGGCTGATGAAGAACCCCTTCTCCCTAAAACGACTTCCAGACGGCCCCGGCAGCACTACACTTTGCCTGGCAGCAGCCTGCATTGACGAGGCATCACATATCATCTCCTGCTCCTCAAAAGTGTTGTTACTGCTCTTTTGTATTACTTTCGCATGTGCTAGTCGCTTTTCCTTCATCACGTCTACCCTCCTCTCATGGGAGGCAGCAGCTATGATTCCTGGTGTGGCAGCCGTGCCGGCCCCTTCGCCCTTTCGCGCAGACGCGACCTCGGCCTCGAACACGGTTGCAGATGGCCTGTACCTCTTCAATCGAGCAGTAATATCAGCAAGGCCCTCTTGTGCTTCCAAGCCACCCAACGCATTGCTAGGTAGAGCAGCTGCCAATACTGGGTGCATCCCTTCTCTAGGCATTATCTTCGCCCTTCTCACACTTTCAGGTGCTGCAGCCGGTCTCGTGCGCTTATAGAGCTTAAAGGCATTGTCAGCTGCATGTGCTGCTCCTTGCAGATCTGCGTTTGACTCTACCAAAAACCTCAAATGTTCAATATTGTCATCTAAAGCGGCTTGGGGGAAGCTACCAAATATGGAGCTAGAAGCGTCTAGCGATGCAGCTGCTTGTGCTATGCCCGCCACGGGAGCCGGTTCTATTGGTCTCGACAGGAATAGATGCAAATCTAGCAAGTAAGGAACTTCGTCTCTAGCAATCAGAGAGTAGGCGGAGCCTGTCCTACCTGCTCTTGCAGCACGACCAGTCCGATGTACAAATAGCTTTGGGTTTGGAGGGAAATCATAATTTATGACGTTATCTATCAACGGAATATCCAACCCCCTTGCCGCAACATCTGTGACGATAAGAAGAGGTACTTTGCCAGCTCTGAACTTTGCCAGCTGTATTTTTCTAGCGGATTGATCCATGTGTCCATGAATGAATGCTGCTGGAATACCTTCTAACCCTAATAGTATTGACAGCCATTCTACGTGATGTCTCGTAGACGTGAACACCACTGTCGGTTGGTCGACAGGCAGTACCTCATGTAACAGGAATAACAGTGCTGCAGCCTTGTCACCATGCCTCACAGTGAAGAATGCCAGCGATAAGTCGGGGGAGATCCTTGTCTCTGCATCCAATCTTACAAGCTCAGGCTCCTTCAGACCGGCCCTTGCAAACTCTGCCAACGCCTTTGGTAGGGTGGCAGAGAAGAGGAGTGTCTGCCTATGGGGAGATGCCTTGCTGAGGATGACTTTGAGTTGATCTGCAAACCCCATCTCAAAGAGCCTATCTGCCTCATCAAAAACCATGTACTCTACATTTTTAAGTCCAAATCCTTGAACTTCCTCTAGATGATGTACAAGACGACCTGGCGTCACAACCAGGACATCTGGATGCGTCGCCAGCTCAGCAAATTGGGCTTCCATCGAATCTCCACCGACCAGAGCAGCTATCCTTAAGTCTGTATGTTTGCTCAATTCTCTCACTACTTTGTGCGTCTGCAAAGCCAATTCTCTTGTGGGGGATAGAATGACAGCTCGAGCACCCAGACCTTCGGCATGGGCCTTCAACCTCTCAATGAGCGGGATGACAAATGCTGCAGTTTTTCCCGACCCTGTTCGTGCCATCCCCACTACATCCAGGCCTTGCATTATATGAGGCATTGCCTTCCGCTGTATTGGTGTTGGAAGTCTATAACCTTTTCTGCGTATAGAGCGCATGATGCCATCACTGAGGCCCATAGTTTCGAAGCTTCCAGGTTTGGCCTTTTTCTTGTGGGCCGTCATTTTGCGACGACCAGAGAGTTTGCGGTCGTCTTGCCACCCAAAGTCGACAGCATCGTCTTCATCCTCTGGAAAAGCCTCTACATCATTGTTGACGAAATCATCGTCCTCTCCCGAACCCATGTTCGATTTTAACTCTATAATCTCGTATCTTTATTCAACTCAACTTGTTGTCTTGAATTCTTTGCTTGACATGTAATGGAGATGATTTCACTGTCCATTTATCATATGTAATTCAATGCATGCACACACAAAAACTCGTACATGTCTGATACAATCAACGGTCCGGTTGGGGAGGACTATCGACTGCCTCCCTACGACTACCCTATGTGGTACACCAGAGTCATTGTCCGGCCATTCACACAAGCATTCAATTAAGAAGAGATGCTGCTACAGCAGTACATGGGATGTAATGATGCCCAGGAGAAGGGCAGCGATAGGACTTTGTCATGGAGAATTAACCATCACTCTCACTGGCCAGCTCCACGGGCGCGTTGCTGGACTTCACAGTACTGTCTGAGACTTCTCTTCAAAGCAGCAAAGAAAGAATGCCCAATATGACTTTTTTTTATAATTATAAGCTTAAATATGATTGATGGAGGACATCTGTACTTTTAAGAGTCCTTTAGCAAGGCAACTGAGAAAGGATGTAATTGCTCAAAATTTTTGTCGCGACACCCCGGAAACTCCACCTTATACACGAAACACTGGATCTAGTGACACAAGGCTCACTCCTCATTCCATTTTCCAGTCAGTGAAAAGGAGACCTTTCCTCGTAGATCATCGACCTCCTTCGACGCCTTCCACATTCTCCTTTACTCAACTCATCCAACAAAGAAAAGCAGTTGGCCTGGTGTCTCCTCCCCCCACCACTTCATTAGAAGACGATCTCGCAGCTTTAAACGTTACTTCAGAGGAGTTTGCAGATAAAACTATTGAGGACACATACCTCAAGGTGACTGAGAATCAGGCTGGCTTAGATCAGCTCCTCCACACATTGAGGTCAAAAGTGCTTGCCTTGGTGCCGGAATTCGCATTGCCTATAAGAAATATAAAAGAAGAAGATATGATGCTGCCTAGTATGTCAACAGATAAAAATCCTTCTCCAGAGATACTCTTGAAGAGGATGAGGGACCTCCAAGCACAAGGGGCTGAACTTACAGATGAAATAGAGGTTCAAATCTCTGCTTTAGCAACTCTAAACAATGAAAGAAAGGTCTTACCTAAGGAGCAACAACTTTCCCCTGCTGCTTCAGAAAGGCTGAACGAATTGCATGAGCTTCAGGAAATAGGAAACCGACTAGTTCAATAGTAAAGAGCTTTTACAAAATACACATTATTTATTTATTTTGCTGTTTCTATATAAGACAAACAAAAGAGGAACATCACTATCGACTACATAGTACTTCATTTCCAAAAACATACTTTTTCTATTTACTAACGCAGCTTCTTTTCTAGTTCTTCAACAGCCCGCTGATACTTTGTCAAAATTGCAGCTCTCCTCGGCTTCATCGTTTGAGTCAATGTGCCATCTTCCCAGCTGAGAGCGCCTTCCATCACCTTAAACGAGTGAACTCTCTCCCATCTAGGCCGACCCTCCAGAGCAGTCGTCAACTTCCTAGAAATAAACTTCCCCAAGCCATCCCCTAACTCAGCAACCATCTCATGATCGACGAAGAAAAGTGCGCCAAGCACCCTGTGTCCGCTGCCAACGAGTATCGTCTGCCTCACAAGTGGACCAAGCGCAGCAGACAACACATCTTCGAGCGGCTGCGGCTCCACGTTCTCCCCTGAAGAAAGGATAATTGTGTCCTTCGACCTGCCCGCCAGCACAATACATCCTGCCATAGATGTCCCTTGCGGAGCCCTCCACCCCAAGTCGCCGGTGTCAAACCAACCTCCACTCTTGCCCAGTGGATAGGCGTTCTCAGTAGATTCTGGATCGTTATGGTAGCCGCCTTGGAATACACCAGGACCTCTGGCCAGAATAAGTCCTTGCTCTCCATCAGGTACAATGGTATGAGGATCCTCAGGGGAAACTATTCTGAGCTCAGTTCCTGGAATAGGAAATCCAACGCTTCCTCTGACATTTAACACTGTCCTCCTGCATGCCAGTACTGGACTCGTTTCAGTCAAGCCCCAGCCATTCAGGACGGTCAAACCCAAGGCCTCATAAAAATCGTCCAAATGCGGAGGGAGAGACCCCCCTCCACTTATCGCAGTCCTCTGTACTCCCAAGGCTGCACGGATCTTCTTAGCCACAAGGACATTGAATAAAAACTTTAAAGGAGCAAGAAGTTTAGTTGTCAGCCAAGCCATCAGGAGAGTTGTCCAAGGACTTGCTTGCACAGCAAATCTCAGATCTCTGCCATCCACAATCCTTTGCGCTTTCACCGCTGCCACTGCTGCAGAAAGGAGCGTGTTTGCCATAGCACGTCTTAGGGGGCTTGTGTCTGGTGATTTCAAGGTTGATAAGATTCTGCCGTGCAATGTTTGGAGCACTAGGGGAACGCAGACAAAATGATGGGGAGCATATCCAGCCAAATCATCCTTCAGCTTGGGAATCCTACTGTAGATCAAACTGGCCCCCCTTGATAGAATGTAGTAGCCACACGTCCTTTCATAAATGTGCCAAATTGGAAGCAATGAAAGTGCTTTTTCATTGGGTTTGATGGTTAGGAAGTATGGAAATTGGTTCACTTGGTAGAGGATGTTTGCATGGCTCAAGGCAGCTGCCTTTGGTTGGCCAGATGTGCCGCTTGTATAGACTAAAGTGCAAATGTCTGTGCTGGATAGTTCTGGACGTTGGAACGAAGAGCGAGTTGTACTGCCTCTTTCCAATACTTGATCGAATGAAAACACTGGAGGTAAATGTGGCACTACTCCAGATCGCATTCCTGCCGTGACTGGATCGCCCCATAAAACAATCACGAAAGCTATAGGGACATTTGATAGCACAGGCGCCAGTCGTTCTAATGTCACATAATCTTGAACGATGAGAGCTCTTGAATTACTGTGTTGCAGTATGTATCGAAGCTCTTCAACACTAGCATTGGCCCCTCTGACTGCAGTCATAGCACCACATGTCATAACTCCTTGATCCGCAATGAGCCATCGAGAGCTATTTTCAGAAAAGAATGCAACTGATTCCCCTTTCTTCAGACCCAAGGAATCAAGCCCTGATGCAAAAGATTTAACTGCTGCATCGACATCTGAGAAAGTATAATTATGCGCTGGAGCAGTATGAGGGTCAACCAGAGCCTGAGAGGCAGGAAAACGTTTTGCCAGTGTGGCCCAGAGCTCAGGAAGAGTCTGTGCGATGGTGCTGTCTACTGTCGTCGTAAATCCACCTTCTGACCCTTTGATTGTCACTTGAAGGTCTGGAGTTGCAACCAAAGGTGGACATAATCGCTTCTGCAGAATATACATTGCTTCAAGACTTCACATTTGTGCGCTGACAAATATGATGGAACTTACAAATTTTCTTATGCCATTCACCAAACCCTTTCTGTCATGGATACGTAATTTGACTGACGGGAGGTTTAGTAAATGCCGGCCATGCAATGGCTGAGGAGAATGGCATGGCGATCGTCCTCCACTCGAAAGAATATTGGCCATTTTATACATATTGATTTAGCTTGTATGTATAGCAAGCATAAGAAATTCGGTTTTACTATAGATAATACAATAATCTGGTATTAGAAGGTATCCCAATTTACTAATGTCTTATCCTTGTACGCCGACAGCTGTTCAACATGGAATTGATCTAAGTGTGAATGGGATTGAGTGTCAGGGTAGCCCGACAACCTATTTATCAGGGCTCAATCCAAGAATGAAGTAATAGTTCGGAACACACTATTACGCTGCCGTTGCACTGGAAAGTACACCTCTTAGGTTTGGCTTTCACAACAGCGGGCAGAGCACATAATCCAAAATCAGTCATAAAATTTCTCCCTATGTTCTCTTTGAATAATCATTACAGCTGTCATTTAGCCTTTATTATCAATTTTTACTATCATACGCTAATCTGTTCGTGTGTTAAACCTGAGGTCAACTCATACTTGAATTACAGTCTCATCTTTGAATTATAGTCTCTTGCGACACCTTTCAGCCAAAATGTCGTCTGGTAAAAGAACTCAGATAAAACTTCCTAAGTTGAAAACTAAAGACGAACTATTGAAGGTGAAGTAAACATCAGTATCCCTCGCACCTAATTGTGTGGCTTGACATCATCCCTCCCTCACAGTCTATGCCAGAATTGTCAAAGTTGATAATGGAGGAGAATGCACCCGGTAGATCCCAGGCCACCAACACATCATCTAAGACTTTGGCAAATTTAAAGAAGATTTCATGGCAGGAAGAAGAGCCAACAGAAGAAGAGAAGCTCCGTGCACAATTAGAACGAGTTAAAGCTGAGAATGCCAATTTATTACGCTCTCTAGCTTCAGTACGTTCTGGAACTGGAGGCATTTCAGGTGGGGAACTCCAGAGAAAAGATATCCAGGATTTAAGAAATGAAGTGGAGTCCAAGAGAATACGATTGAGTGAACTCCGCCAGGCAAATATGGAGCGACAAGATCTTCTTGACATCCTCCAATTGACTCTTCGAGACTGGAAGCATTTGGTGCCTACCGAAGAGAACGAGCTGAGAACAAGAATAGATCAACTAGAGAAGAGTTTGATATATTGTGAAGAAGAAGCCCAAGCAATCGAGGTAAAAAACAAACAGTATTCCTTGCTGGAGAGAAGGACTCGGAGAGAAAAGGAGGCGAGCGAGCAGGAGCAATGCGCCACCAAAGAACTCAAAGACGCCTGCAAAGAGGATCTTGATTCTTTGACACAGCGCATTCATCAAGCTAGGTCTTTGAAAGAAACAGCGGAGAGGGCTCTATCAAAAGCAGTCGTCACTAAGGAATGCATTCGAAAAGATTGGAATAGAAAGCTCCATGATAGACGGAAGGAAGTAGAAGAGATTGAGAAGAAGAAAGCACTAGTAGCTGAAGCTGCAGCTGCAGCTGCAAAGCTAGCAGCCTGCAAAGAAAGAGCTGAAGCAGAGCGACTTGCTGCACTGAATAAATCAAAAGAAGCTAGAGTAGAGGCCCGATTCTCCTCTGTCATACCCCGACTGGAAGTGCTGGAGGGACTGTGGAGTCGTATAAGAGCTTTGAGTAATGCTCGCGAAGAGAAAGACATTGTACAGAGTCTCAAACACTTGCAAGAACGACATCACCACCTTGAGGAATTGCTGGCGCTGGCAAAAGGTAAAGAATCCCTGGCTCAGCAGGAAGTAAATGACCTGAGAAATGACTTGGACGTCCTGAATGAGATGGCATCAATTGGAAGCCACGATACATTGGAAGATGCGGAAGAATTGAGAAACCGGGTTTTGAAAGCTGAGCAAACATGCAAAGAAAGAGAGAATCAATTGGATCGGTTGAGGCAGATTTGTGCACTGGCAGAGCAGGGTCTGAATGCAATCTTAAACAGAGCAGAGGCATTCGTCAAGGAGGATACTACTCGCCTCCAAGCACTGCCCAGCAAGAGAAACCATAGACGTAGTAGTATTGTGAAAGCTGGACGACTCAGTGTCGCAGGATTGATCGAGCAGAAGAAATCTTCGAAACGTGCGTCCCGCCTCGCAATGTCACGACCGGTGGACAGCAACATCGGTGAGATTTTTATTGAAGGAAACAAGGATACTGCTTATGAGTTCTTCCCTACAATACAAACTCTGGCTGAATCTGTCAAAGCCCACTTTGAGAAACTTTCTTTGAGAGACGCTGAATACGAGCATGATGATGCGATATCAAAGCCCACAGAAGAGCCGTCCATTGAGAAGTCTCTTGGGAGGTCGACTCTTGTTGGACCAATGCTTCTCTTACATCCAGCACCTAGAACACCAATGCAGGCCCACACTGCTAGACTAAGTAGAGAGATTGGTTTTGTATCAAGGAAGAAATTGTCTATCGATGAAAAGATAGCACTAGACCCCTTGGCAGTCGACAGCTCAGACGAGGAAGGCGGGCCGCTAGTTACAAGGACAATGATCAAAAACAGAGCGCAAAAATTATTAACCAAACCTGATAAGCCTTGAACTTTCAATCTGTTTTACTTACTTAAAATCGTGCTGAGGTGCTTTGAGGCAGCCATTTGCAAGAGCCCACCACATGCATTGTCATCAAGAGCCTGCTGATGAATCTTTTCTACTCGAGATTCATGTCCCATGCAAGAAATTGCTAATCGACTCGTAGTACCCAATTTTTCGATGGGAATAACAACCATCAATGCTATAGTATCTAAGTCTTCGCTATTTTCACTAAATTGTGTAGTATTGTTGATGTCACTGCTGTCACACGATGAGGATGATGATGAGGAGTCATCGGCAAGGTCTGAGTAGGGAGGAATGATTGGCTGTCTATGTAATAGGTTGGGGGTCATGGGGGATGATGCTGTCCACTGGCTACTTTGGGCTTGAAACTGCAAAGCTCCAGCTGTGCTCTCAACGAGCTTTTGAACCCTGGCTTTTGCAATGGCAGCTTCTTGTACTTTGGTTATCTGTGATCGAACACTCTCAGCAGAGTGCTTGCCGAAGTAGGCCTCAACCCAGTCAGTTTCAGTGGGAGGGGGGGTAGTTTCTGGCACGCGATCACTGGCCGGCATTAAACCCTCATTTGAAGGAGTATTATATGTATCATGTAACGTCTCAATTTTGTGGGAGAAGCAATTGAACCTATCCATACGAAAGAGCCACCCCAAAGTCATAGCAGCCTAGGGCAAGTTGGCTCAGCGCAAACCACCAGTTGCTGAACTTAAATAAGGTTCTAATTTCATGTACCTTTTTGGGTTTAGTCTTTAAATTCCAAAGCGGAGGTATCCATCCAAGATAAGACTTGGAAAGCGGTCGGACTGAACGCTGAAACTTGGAATATTCCTTGGAATGGCCAAATTGATAAAGTCACACCTTCGTTGCCAACGCGCCCAAGTCAATGTCGTCTACAGTATCGACGACCAGGTCAGCATGTTCCGCGAGCGACTCCCAAGGTAGTTGGTTTGTGATACCAATAGCAAAACATCCAGCAGCTTTGGCGGCCACAAGACCATTTACTGCGTCTTCGATAACTATCGCCCTGGCTGGATTTTCACACCTGACTCTGGACAACGCTTCCAGATAAACATCTGGAGCAGGCTTGCCACGAGCCACATATTCTGCGCTCACCAGCAAATGTTCATGCCCTTGGAAAAAATGCAACAAACCGCTGGACTCAAGGTTGTGCCGTATCTTTGCAGGTGACCCAGAGGAAGCCACAGCCACACCCAACCCCAAGCCCCTAGCTTGATGAATCAGTTGGCTGACGCCTGCAAAAGCCTTGATGCCCCGTTGTGCAGTCAATTTTTCATAGATTACCTTTTTTGCAGTAGTCACTCTCTCAGCAACCACTGCTGGGTCTCCCCATTTCTGACTGTTGAACCTATCCTGATAGTACAGTATGCAGTTGAACACGTCCATTCCAAATACTGGAACAAAATCATCAGGAAACACATGTGGTATAGAAAATCCAGTCACCTCCAAGAGTGCCAAATATAATGATTCACAAGAAGCCATTTCCGAGTCAACCATGACGCCATCACAGTCCAGGATCAAATGTGTGAATCCCTCACTCTGAGTCTTGTTGCTCCGTAATAACCGAGGCTGTTTGATTTCGGGCAACAACCCAAAGAGAGGAGAATCTACATCCAATCGAGCCAAGTGAAGTCTGAATGCAGGAGTCACCCAGGCTCCACTACTGCTTTGAGCACCAGACCAATCAAATGCCCCAAGCCGAGATGAGCACGTGGGGCAGTACAGCTTCCCATGGGTATCAGCTCCTATCACAACAGCTGACATCCACTGCAATGGTTGAACGAATAGCGATCCGCCATCCAAGGAAGAGGATGGATGCTTACTTACATTCGAATCTCGTTTTCTGTGGGGGAATGCAGCTTCCCCTGGCCCTGGCGCAACATCAACAACATTTTCGGAAGTTGCCACCAACGATCTGCACTTCCGACATCTGTAAGAAGTTGCTGCCATGGTAACCGTATCTGAGGGGGCTGCAAGTGCGTCTGGGCTTAATCTCCCAGTCTGTACATAGTGTCTACCGGTCTGTCGAAGGAGGTGCTGCCGATACGGAAGGTGGCTCTGGTCGAGGTCACAATTCATGGCATCGTACAACTTCAGCTGCTGTAAGAATCCTTCATTAGGCAAAGCGGAAGCATGTATGCTCTGTACTGAACATAAAGCCTCCTCAGCTGTGATATGCTTAGTCTGCATAAGAAATGCCACTGCCACTGCAGCGCTTCGCGACACGCCTTGGGCACAGTGTATCAAAACTGGACCTGGGCCTGAGGATATGAAGTCGATTGCTCCTGGCAATTTCGTGATTAAATTTGCTTCAGAGTCATCCTCTAAATCTAAGCAGTAATGATCGCAGGTTTCTAACAGAGGGTGACTTAGTGAATGAGGCTGATTGAGGGCAGAGACGACTCGCCGGATGGCCAGACACTCGATGAAATCCAACGCTTCCAGTCCACCGATATAGACTCCTGCACAGAACTTTTTAATAAAAGGCAAGAGCTCAGATGCGTGTACACTCAAGCAGTACCTTTCGATATTTCCTTCGGCTTATTTTTCGTTGTCATAACGAGTGTGGAGGAATGTGAATTCTGAATTTTGGGATGAGATTGACAGGAAATGTTTACCAACAATACAAACCCTTACAAACCTCACATCATGTATTTGGGCATTGCAATCAGGCTGTAATGTTGTCTCGCAAAAATGTGAAATGGTAAGCTCAGTTTGCCGATATGATTTTACAGAGGAAACCCAGGCCATGAAATCAGTGCCCGAAATGAGTTGCAACTGCCATAGACAAAACCGACATAGACAGCTTCACACTTTGACCCAGATCAACACTTTCTTTTGACACATTTGCTTCTTTGACATTTTATGAACACAAATACAGTCTACCTGACGTAACTATGAGTTCGCGCATTCCGAAGATTCCTCCACGCCAAGTAAATCGGCCATTATCAGTGCTAGTGAGTATAATGATTACATTGTGGTTTCACAAAGGTAGTGAAGCCTCAGTTTTAACGTCTTAACATTTTCCCTGTAGGATGACAACACTACAAATTCGCGGAAACGCAAGAACACAAGTCCAACCAAAAATGCTGCTCCAGCAACCAAACGAGCAACGACGACAGAAATTGGAGGAGCTTCTTCAGATGAGCTGATTTGGGAGGACATCAGTGCGGAGAGCGGCCTATCCCTTACTGACTGCCTCAGTCTTCGACTCAGCTTTCCAAAACGTGCAGATGCCAAGGCTAAACTGGATGCTGTTGCTGCTCACGTTAGAAAGCTCAGAGCTGCAGGCTGGCACCTTCATAAAAGAAACGACCTTTTGTCAACAGAGGTAGAGTCCTTGCTAGAGAACGTGTCATCTGAAAAGGCTGGACGAATTGCTGATGCTGCCAAGGCTGCATCAGCACTTGAGGAAGCCCATAAGGAGATCTCAGTGGCACATCAAGAGTCTGAGAAACTACGTACCACATTAGAGGACACATCTGCATCTCTTGATGGGGCCAGGGCGGAGTTAACTGCTATGACAGATAGTCTAAGGGAAGCCAGACTCTTAAATCAGAAGTTGGAGGGGGAATTGCAACTTAAAACAAAAGAAGCAGATGAGTCTTCATTCAAAGTAAAGAATCTAACTGAGCAGCTTGGAGAGGCACAAAAATACGCTGCATCTTTGCAACAATATAATGAGCGAGTACAAGGTGAGCTCATTTCCGCTCAGGAGCTTGCGACAAAGGCTCAGGACGACCGTGTTTCCCAAGCAGAGGAAGCTGCTGCATTGAGAGGTAAAGTAGCAGCTTTAGAAGAGCAGATTGGGTTGGCACAAGCAAGTGGCACAAATAGTGAGGCGGCTCGAGGCAATGCCATTGAAGAAGCAGCACGACTTCGTGCAGAATTATCCATAGCAAATGCCGATAAGATACAGGCTGCGTCAGAAGCGGCACGCCTAAAGGCTGATTTGGAAGAATGTAGGGTGAACCTGGCACGGTATAGGGAAGCTACTGGCCAAGATCTTGTTGCACTCGAAGCTGAGAAAGCAGGCAAGGCCATCCTTGAGAGCAGGACTAAGGCTCAAGCTGAGATCAACGCCAATTTGGTTGATCAAGCTGCCCTCCTTAGAGAGCAAAGGGATTTGGCCGAAGCAAGGGCCGACAAAAGTTCTGCAGAACTTGCTTCCCTTAAGAAGCGTACACTTGAACTTGAAATTGAGCTAGGGAAGACTATTGCTCGCCTTCATGAGGGTGAAAGCCTTCGGAGAAAATTGCACAATACCATCCAGGAATTAAGGGGCAACATTAGAGTCTTCTGCCGAGTGCGTCCAGCTGCTGCAGAGGAAACAGCAGAGGGGCCAAACGGAGAACCTCTTGTCCAAATGCCGCAACTGATCGACCAAGATGCTGGGTGTGCCTTGGACTTATTTCAACCTGCAAAGACTGCTACGGATCGTGAGCAAAGGCACCATTTCACTTTTGACAGAGTTTTTGGACCCACTGCACCACAGGAGGAAGTGTTTGAAGAGCTATCTCACCTTGTTCAGAGTGCTTTGGATGGTTACAAAGTCTGCTGCTTTGCTTATGGTCAGACTGGTTCTGGGAAGACACACACGATGCTTGGAGTCCCAGAGAGCCCTGGCCTGATTCCAAGGGCCATGGGGCAAGTGTTTGAGACTGCTCAAAGTATGGCTGCACGTGCAGGATGGAGATGGGACATGAAGGCTGCAATGTTAGAAGTCTACAACGAGGAGATTCACGACTTGCTGGGCTCAGGTCCACCGGTAGGCAAGAAGCATGCGATATCGCATGATGAGAAGGGCAATACCACTGTAAGTCATTTGCAATGGGTAGACGTAGGACATGCCGACTCCGTGGCATCTCTCCTGTCGACAGCAATGGACAAAAGAGCTGTTGGCGCGACCGCGATGAATAACTATTCCTCCAGGTCTCATTTTGTATTTTCATTGGCACTTGAAGGTGTTGACAGGTCATCAAAGCAAAAGGTGAAGGGACTGTTGCACATGGTCGATCTGGCTGGTAGTGAGAGGTTGGATAGGTCCCAGGTTGCAGGGGACAGACTGAAGGAAACGCAAGCCATCAACAAGTCGTTGAGCGCACTTGGAGATGTCATCAGCTCCCTTGCAAATAAAGAACCACATGTTCCTTATAGAAATTCAAAACTTACCTATTTTCTGCAGCACTCTTTAAGCGGAAGTGGCAAGGCTTTGATGGTCGTCAATGTGAGCCCAGCCTTGGAGAACTTACCAGAGACGGTGTGTTCCCTCAGATTTGCAGCAAAAGTGAACGCATGTGAAATTGGCACAGCCAAACGACAAGTACTTACATCCAGCAAATGACTCATCATGTACAGTAATAATGGTATTTAATATCCGAGACTTTTCCAACCTCTCTTCTGCAAAGCCTCCCTCAATGCCTTGATTCTCTTCCTGTTGGCGTTGCCATCACTCTCTCCCACCCTGCTTGCAGATCTATACTCTACAGTGTTCGGTTTATCGGATGGGAACCAAAACTCAACATCATCAATAAATCCAAAAGTGGGACTCTGATACTCTGCATAAATGTAGTCGTCCGCCTTCTTGATGATGGTCGGAGTGAAGCCATCTGGAGTCGATGATGTGATTGCTTCCTCGAGCTCAGACATGGCCTGGGATTGACTCGCCGGATTCTTGGTCCCACGCCCCTCCTCTGGATTGTAGGTCCAAGCAGGGACATAATGGCCTGGGTCATTGGCCTCCTCGGCTGTGGAAATGCAGTTTGGAGTTGGAGGACAGAGACCCAGGCTCTTGACACCTCCTCCATAGTCCTGCACACCGAGGCCATCTGGACGAGGAGTGGCTCCCCAAGTGAATACAGATCCCAAAATTGCTACATTGACGCTTTTCAGTAGAACTTGTCTGCGGCCAGCGGTTGGCTGTTCGGGGTTCGTAGCTGTGCAGGTAATCAGTGTGCGCTGCTGAGATGGACGAAGTGGTGTTGCCACCTGCAACCGTTTAAAAGAAGTTGCGATGTTCATCTTTGATTTTTAAAATGCATTCACATGAACTGTTTATGAGATGATGCTTTTCTCTGGCCTTCATTGTGGTTTAATGGCTATGACCGCCTTTCCTCTCATTTCTGTCCCAGGACAGAGGAGCGTTTTACATCTGTCCTGCATGGCCAATCTTTGGCGACACATGCTCTTGGTGCAGTATGGAGAGGATCCCAACGTGTCACTAATTGACGAATAAGAGGATTTTTTCTGCTCCAACAATCCATTCTTGCAAATGGGGTACTCGTTCAGTGGTGAACTGTACTGAAGTCCTGATCTTATGACTCATTGAGCTTTGTGCTTTCACTTTTTCTTTATACACTTGAAACTCCCAATTTTGAATGGAAAATGCGAGAAGAACAAATGAGACAGGCCCAACGGTTCAAGAAGTGTACCAGATTGTGGTGCCACACACCCAGGTGGCACCTCAGTGGTGGACTTTCTGTGCCTCTTGAAATTCTACTTGTCTCGACTAGTAGAAATCTAGCGAATCTCTCTCGCGAAGAGCCCCTCTCAAGAATTCATCTTTGTATTGACTTATAATTCCAAATATCATTTTTTGTTCAAAATTATAACAACCTTCAGTTTCTGCCACGAAATTAATCCGCACGCGTGGCTAGATCCTCGGAATGGTGTACGCGGCTGCACGGCTCTTTATAGCTTCGTTGATTGTCGCCATTGCGCTTCAACCTGCCTACTCAGAATGCTGTGACTCTTACGTAACCAACCTCGGGGCTGGTAATTATTGCCGAGACTGCAAAGCGGTTGGCGAGGGCACTTATTGTGGTGGTACGACCGAGGCTTGCGTTCTTTTATGTCTTGCCACTGTGTACTGACAAATCTTCGCCAATTCAGTGGGCAGCTGCAACATATTTGGCTGCAACTGCGACGGAGGCTGTCGGGAGACGGCGAAGGGTCTGTGCCCATGGAAGGCAGAAAATGACTACGATAACTGTGGTGTTGACGAAGACAGTTGTGAGGTTCAAAAAGTACAGTGTAAATCCGAGGGCGTTTGTGATTGGAGTTCCGGGGATGTGAAGATCATCACCAATGAACCCAACTCTGTTTTGCATGTTTCGTCTTCCTGCAGAGCCACCGTGACAAACACCTTTGGCCCCAATCTCAATACGACGCAAAGCATCCAGTCATACTTTGACTGCGTTGACTCTGATGGTGATGGCAAGATAACAATAGGGGAAATGTGCGTTGAGTTGCTATGCGACGCGGAGAAGTCGACATTCACAGAAGCAGCCGTTATCGAGGCTGTACGAGAGGCCAGCGGAGGACTGGCTTACCTCACAGCTTCTCAGTTTGATGCCAGCCTTGCCTCCAATGGGTCATCCTCTGGGGCAGTAGCCAATGAGAGGGGCCTCATTATTGGCTTTGTAACCATGTTTTTCTTTTTCGTGATTATGCACTGAAGGAAGGCCTACGCTGTGCAGGCATCAGTGGTCAAGAGCTAGCTGGCATGCTTGGAACTTGAGGAGTCAACCTTTCTTTTATAAATATGAGATCTGGTTAAACACAAATCGAAGTTGAAACTAGTCATATTACCTATTTTAAAGTCCCATCCACAGTACGCAATATTCTTAAAAAGAAAGAGGGCCTTTTCTACAGTTTGACAGATTTTGATTTTCGAGCAAATGGATTCCCTGCTGCCCCTTTACGCTTCCCAGCCGACAATGGTAGTCCTACCTTACCATTTGGGGATCCATTCTCCACAGCTTCACTGGGTACACTCCTGGAGAATGGATTTGCATTCGATGGAATGGTGGCTTTAGGTGAAACCCTAATGGATGCAGACGGCGCTTCTTCTTTGCGCATAGTTTCTATCACGGGGGAGTAATCGTGATATTCTGCCATAGCTCGTTTTTGATCGGCTTCAGCGTTGGCGATCTGAGCCTCCATTGTAGCCTCAATCAATGCTGAGATCTTGTTTGCGAGTGCGTTTGCACGATGATGAGTTGCCAGCTTCAAAGCGCCCTCGACTGAGGGAGTACCATGCAGCCTCTCCACCACCTCATATGCCTTCACATAGTGATCAGCCACGATCAGTTTCGTAAGCAGTCGCAAAGAAGCTCTGTCAGACTCTAATCGAGCAGCTTCAAGCGCCCGTAGAGCAGCGGCTTCAGCCACGTAGTCATGCTGCGCACGTCGAGCCATGTCAGAGTAATGACCGATGGCCACGCTGTGTCTCAAAACGTCTCCTTCCAATGGACCGACCCCTTCTTCTGACAGTAATGTACAAGGTTGAAGAGGGACCAATGTCACCACTGGTCTGGCACCTCCACTTGGCACTGATGGTTCTGCACCATCGGCACATACAATACACTGCATCTCTTTGACGGACGTGCCAACTGGCCAGAAGTGCTCTCCCCCCTTCCTCACCCTGGCTGCTGAGAAGACAGGTACCCAGGAGCCCCCAAACTGGGGAGTGTACATGCACATGGTACCCTTCGAGTCGTATGCTGAGAATATTCCTTCTGGACTGCTGAACCCAATCCAAACGAGCGTGCCGTCATGGGACAGTGGTAATCGGCCTGTAGCAATCTGAGTACTTTCTGATGTGTCATATACAGCAAAATCCAACATTTGTTGCTTGCTCGAAGGGACTCCTGAATGCCAGACGGCAGCCAATCGACTGTCTTCAGCACACAAAGCCACAGGGGACCCCGGCAGCACTATAATCCTGGTTTGCAACCCCCCCAGAGAGAACAATCGAAGAAGGTTCTTGCTGGTGGCAATTGCGCAGGTCTGATCACTTACTGCAATGCATTCTGCCTCTTCTGTGGGGGGCAATCCTACTGTCCAATCAGCATTAGCTCCCCAAGACTCGAACGCTCTATAGACCACGGTGCTGGGGGAATCTGCATTTGACCTGCTAGCATAAAGTGCTCCCTTTTCACACAGAGAGCCAAGTGATATGCCAAAAAAGTCTGTCAGTAAAGGAATGCGCTTACGGACCTTGTTCGTGTCATGAAACGACACCTCTATGACATTATGATCATCCTCTTCCTTCAGCATCACAGCACCCACAGACGTGTACGCCAGATACCTGCGACCATGTACTCCCAACGCAGTGGAACCTGGCTGCACAGCAGCTTGCGGCGGCGTTTCTGTCAGGAAGCCAGAACTTTTACTATGGAAGAACTTTGCCTTTCTACTGTTGATATTCCCATCACCAGTGTTGTCCAGGTGGGAGTTGTTTGGATGCCCATCATCCTCAATAGTATTGCCCTCATCAGAAATGGAGTGCACTTCGCTGGTGGTGCCTTCTTTCACCTCTGCTGTTCTACGGACGCCTGCCAAGGCGTCCACATCAGCGTTGGGTCCAGGCAGAGAGCGGGGAATGAGTGACTGCCAAACTGCAACCTCCCCATCCTCTGTGATAAGGGCCAGAGCATTCTCCACAGGATGCCATGCAATGCCACAAGCAGCTCCTGGAAGAAGGCGCTTCTCAAGAGCCATGCCTTTAGTCACATCCCATATGACCAGGTATTGGTCTTTGGATGCCGTAGCTAAGTACAACCCATTCTTGCTATATGCTAGGAGACTGACTGGACATGTATGTTCACCTTCGAGGACTGAGGAAATCTCCCAACTCAAACGCTCATAGAAGACAACGTCCCCATTCGCTGTGCCAGGTGCGGCAATGACTGAGCCGCCATCTGGGTGCCATGCTACTTGAGATCGCGCAATGCCAGTGGTATCCACTTTAGGACACACCTTCTTGGCATTGAATTCAAGCTTTCCAGTGGCTATCTCCCAAACAGATAAGCATCCATCTGCTGAAACCCCAGCTACGTAGCTGCCTTCAGGGTCATATGCTAGTCCACGAGTGTAGGGCTGGGATTTGAGCGTACGAAAGACTCGATTGCCCCCTACCTCCACCAGCTTTATGCCCTCATCATCACCTGCAGCTGCAAGCGTTGCGCCGCTCGGACTAAATGCCAAAGCCTTGACAGGCAAGGTGAAACGTGTGGCTATGGACTGAAGGTCGCCACTGGGAAAAGAGAATGACTTGACAAAATTGTGTTCATCACCAACCACGACCCGTGGATCGCAAGGAGATGCTTTGATGCAATGCAATTGACCAGAAGATCCGTTATTTTCGTTCTGCACGGACTTTACAACCTCTCCAGGATTTTCGACATTGCGAAAACTAATCTTGCCGTCTTGGCCACAAGTGATAAGGTGCGCAACTCCATTGTGCTCAATATAAGCTACATCACAAAGCCCAGCTGGATGTGCTTGTGTAAATGAAAGAGTCTTGTTGTCTGCCATTATGCTGGAGCTTCACAAAAAGGGATTGCGAAGTGGAACACTGTACTCCTGAGGAATCGATCGAGTTCAAAATGCATAAATTGTGTTCCGATAATTTTATCAAGAAGACCTTCGTTGTACTTTGATTTAGCACGTCGGTCATATTAGCGGATTCAAATTTCCATCCAGCCTGCTGCGGTCTTTCAAGTGGCCTCCAGGCCTCTTTTCGCCGGAGCCATAGCGTCAAAGCCTGCCGTTTTAAAGAAGCTACCGCGTTCTGTCGATGTGTGCTGTCATTTGCACCTTGTAATATCTTTTCGTTGAATCTTCAGAATACGTAGTTCATATTTAAAGGTTTCCTTGGCTTGTTTTACTGTTTGTCATAGCCGGGTGCGATCGATCCAGGTTGTCCTACCCGTTGTATAACCAGAACAACAAATAGAATTCGCATGGGCTCATGTTTTTCTAAACCCAATGTGTATGAAAGTCCTTATGGAAGACCTCCCCAGCAAATGCACTACAATGGACAGCAGCAGGGATACTCCCCGTATGGACAGCAATACTACCCACAGCAGGACGGCATGTACTCCCCGTATGGACCGCAATACGCACCGCCAAACACTGGGTACTACAACAATAGACCAGGAATGGGAGTCGGTGGTGCCGCAATAGCCGGTGCAGGTGCAGGATTTCTAGGGGGAGCTTTGATAGGCTCTGCAATGACATCACCGCATGGTTACTATGGAGGCGGGTATGGCGGTGCTCCACCTGTAAATGAAAACCCTACAACGTACATAAGTAATGATAACACGCAACCTACTGAGACTTACGATGCTGGCGGAGGTTTTGATTCGGGTGGCGGCGGCGGCGGTTTTGATAGTGGCGGTGGCGGCGGATTTGATAGTGGCGGTGGCTTCGATGGCGGGGCATTCTAGATAATAGAACCATAAGTAAATAAACAAAATGCAAAAATATGTAGTTTCATAAATCATCCCTTCTCCGCAACAGCACCGCTACTGCTCGAACCATCCCTACCAGAGATATGTGTGGTCTCATGAAAAACTGCACCTCCCCC
>JAAMXV010000598.1:0-18379 GCA_019693495.1 Axilococcus clingmanii
CGCCAGCACCTGTGGCTGCCCCTCGTGCAGATGGGCGCATCGTCGCAACCCCTTATGCAAAGAAGCTGGCAAAAGATCTCGGAGTAGACCTTTCCACAGTTGGGGGCAGTGGGCCTAATGGACGCATTACCGCTGCTGACGTCGAGGCTGCCAAGTCTGGCCGCTCAGCAGCTGCCGCTGCAGCAACCCCAGCAGCTGCTTCCTCCCCAGCTGCGCCAGCTCCAGCCCCAGCTGCTGCACCAGTTCCAGCCAAGGCTGCAGCACCAACTGCAGTCTCTGAACTACGTGGCACCACCGTTCCATTGACGTCCCTCCAGCAGGCAGTGACCCGTAACATGATGGAGTCCCTCAAGGTGCCAGAATTCAGGGTGAGCATGACTATCAGAACCGATGCACTGGACGCCTTGTACAAAAAGCTCAAACCAAAAGGTGTCACGATGACTGCAATTTTGGCCAAAGCATGTGGCGTTGCATTGGCATCTCATCCCCTCCTTTATGCCTCCTGCACCCCAGATGGCAACGGCTGCACCTACAATGAGCACATCAACATCGCCATGGCTGTTGCCATGCCAGATGGCGGGCTGATCACGCCAGTACTGAAGGATGCCGATAGCATTGACATTTACACTCTTTCTCGTAACTGGGCTGATTTGGTGAAGAGGGCTCGCTCCAAACAACTGTCACCAGATGAGTATACAACTGGAACCTTCACCATCAGCAACTTGGGGATGTTTGGCGTGGATTCTTTCGACGCAATCTTGCCTCCTGGTACTGCAGCCATCCTGGCTGTTGGTGGAAGCAAGCCAACCGTGTCTGCAGGGGTGGATGGCAGGATTGGAGTTGAGAAACAGATGAGTGTCAACATCACAGCAGATCACCGTATTGTGTATGGAGCGCATGCAGCGGAGTTCCTGCAGACCCTGAAGGAGGTGATTGAAAATCCAGATTCTCTCGTCTTCTAAAAAATTTCATACTACCTCGTCTGTAATTAACAAAATCGAATATTAAATTGATGGTAATACAGAATAGATAGTGATCGGATTTCGTTTGCGAGAAAATGCAATCAATTCCGAAGCCAAACTATAGACGCAGAACAGATTCTCCTAGTCCTTATGTCCCATCAATAGCTCTGGTTTCGCCTTGCACTGATGATGTTTCGTGTAGGATATGTTGGGGCCCTGAAGATGATTGGGAAGGCGGAACGTTGATTGCACCCTGCTCTTGTCGAGGCTCCTCCCGCTTCGTTCATGAGAGGTGCCTTTATCAGTGGATGTCTTCTGTCGCACAGAACAAAGGTATTAATAGAGCTCGGAAATGCAATGTTTGTCAAAGGAGGTATTCTCTTCCCACTGGATGGTCGGCATTGCGGAGACCCTTGCATATAGCTGCTTTGGAGACGACCCAAGACATTACACACATGGCTTTGCAAAGCCCAGTAGGTCCTCTGTTAAACATGTATTCTTTAATAACATGGATTGGATTTGGTGCAGGGGCGTTGATAGGTGCTGGCAGTGAATTAGCTCAAGTGAAGAATCGCATGAGGCATTTCTCGAGGACGTTGGAACTCGCCCCTGAATTCACCCTCCTAGGGAAATTTGCCCTGGCAGCTGCAGCAGAAATGGTTGGCGGCGGAAAGCCAGACATATATATTGACATATTTTTTGGTTGGCTATTGGGATCCATAGCAGTTGTAAGCAGTAAGACAGTCTCTATGGGGGTGGCTGCATGCCAACTCCCAACTCTGTTGACCTGGTTTGTGGACAATGTCATCTGCAGACTGGCATTCTCTGTGGGAATAGTGCTGCATGGATTTTCACTCTCAATTTTTTCTATATTTGGAGGAGGAATATGGGGCTGTGTAGATGCTGGAAAACTATTCCTCTTTTCAATCCCAAAAGCGACGCTTTTGTGGACGAAAGAGAGTGCAGTGAGGGTGCTTCATGGAGCAGTGTGTGTTCTGCTGAAAAAGAAGAAGAACAATCTTAAGATAGAAACTATTTAACAGAAGAATATGGACTACACAATATAAAAAGCCTCTCCCTTCACTAGTATAGAAGTTGAAAATATGAGAACATACTTTGCACAGGCACCCCTCATCTGTGCAAAGAACACTTTTATAATAGGATACCAACAAAAAAAACAAACAATCCTAGCGGCGGTGAGCGCGATAAAGCTCCCTCCCCTCAGCAGCCAATTTGACCATCGCTTCATACTCAGCCTCTACATTTTCAATGTTCATCAAGGCCACAATACTCATACTCTTATCTCTGCCAAACACTCTTCCAATACCCCTTCTTGACAGGGCAAATATCACAGGCACTCCAGCGGCATAGGCAGCATTCAAAACCCCTTTCAGAAGCCGAATCGGTTTCACATGAGCTTGAGCTGATGGCCTCACGTCCGGTGCTACTATGATAGCTCTTGCTTTATACACTACTTTGCTCACCTCTTTCAAACTGCAAAAAAATCGCTTACCAAATGGGGCAAATGGCGGATCATCCAGTTGAAGCTCTCTCACTTTGCAAAGGAGACTCAAGGTGTTCACATTGAGTTCATCACTGATTATTTGGTTCACATAGTTTTGATACACGCCGTTCAAACCTACCAAGCACTCTTCTGGTATTAATTGCTGCTGTTGACTGAATGTATTGTATGGTAGCCCTGACATTTCATTAATGCAGGAGAGATGATTGTATGGTACCTGTTGCTGTTGCAGGACTGAAGGCGAGATGCGTTGATTGGCAAAAGCGAGCTGCTGTTGCTGCTGCTGCTGCTGCAACCAAGTCTCTTCTTGACGGTGCTGAGCTGTCAACTGAGCAGCTAAGAGGTTGATGGCTGGAGGAACAGCTCCCATGGTGTGCTGCTGTAAGAACATGTGTTGCTGGTGTTGCTGAAGGTACAGTTGCTTTTGAATCGCTGCCAGCATGTTCAGCTGCTCATTATTTGTGATCTGTGGTTGGTGATTGATGTCGAGATTCTGAAATGATGACGATAAGCAAGCATCTATACCGTGCTCCACTGAATTGCTTTCATTGGGGCTGTACGCAATGAAAGCATCAGAAAGTGCAGTTGGAGCAAACATAGGGGGGCTGCCTTCGCTGGCGAGTGGCGTGCGTATGGCCCTACAAGTCTGGTGGGATTTTTTGAAATCCTGGGGAGAAAGTTGAGAATTTTGCTGCCGAACGTTCTCGATATGACGAAGGAGGCCCGTTATAAGAGCGTTGTCATCCTCAACAGCCTCTTCTTGGGCACTCAAGGAAGGGACATTTGTCATGTCACCATGGTGATCAAGGCACTGCGGAGGGGAAGAGGAGCCTTAACGTAAACAAAGTACTACTTTTAAGAGTATACTGCGGCAATAGAAGGATCATTTGCCATACCTGCGCAACTTGAGGGTTTTCAGACGAAGAAGCATTCATTTCTCCATTGACCAGTCAACTTTGTGAGTGTTGCACAACAGTGCACTCAATTACATTTGAATAAAGAAATGCGGGAAGTTTAGGACTCCTGGGAATCTTTAAGGTTTAAACTGAACCTTTTTCGTCGATCGTGCCTAGAAAAACGAAAAAGTGTTGACCTTCAGAAAGAAAGAATTGGGATAGAACTGTTCCTGAACGCCTTTCCTTCTTTACTGGTAAAATTCAAAGCTATCTCCCCCCTTTTTAATCACATTCTTGTACGCATCTTCAAAGTCTTTAGGAAGTATAACATATCTATTCTTCCTGACTGCCAACATCCCTGCTTCTTGACAGATACTCGAGATTTCAGCTGCATTCACTTTGTCTGGTCTTCCCACATAATCCTCAAGGTCAACCTCCTCCGACAGATTCATATTAGAAGTACAGGCCTGAAACACTAACCGTTTCTGTCTCCTATCAGGCAATGGAAACTCAATTTTTCTATCCAGACGACCAGGGCGCAGCAGAGCGGGGTCGAGGGTGTCGGCTCTGTTCGTGGCCATGATCACCTTGACATTGGTATTCTGTTCGAACCCATCCATTTGAGTCAGCAACTCCATTAAAATCCTCTGGACTTCTCTATCAGCACCTGTCTGTGCATCAAAACGCGCAGTGGCGATAGCGTCGACTTCGTCGACGAAGATAATTGCAGGCGCGTTTTCCTTCGCCAGCCTGAAGACATCCCTCACCATCCGAGGGCCCTCACCCAGATACTTCTGAACAAATTCGCTCCCTACGACGTTGATAAACGCGGCAGTGGTGTGATGCGCAACCGCCTTGGCAAGCATGGTCTTCCCAGTTCCTGGTGGCCCGTACAACAGGACACCACGAGGGGGGTCGATGCCGATCTGTTCATAGAGATCACCCTGGAGAAGGGGCAGCTCAACCGCCTCTCTAATTTCTTGCTTTTGGATGTCTAGGCCACCGATGTCTGAGTATTTAACATCTGGGCGCTCTGCTCTGTCCATCACAGAAATTGTAGAGTCTGCTTCAGGGGGAAGAATGTCCACCAAAGCGTTTGAATGTCGGTGAAGTGCCACTGAAGCGCTGGGCCGCAAGAGCTCGCGGTTGAGCGTGGACAGAATCCTGACGTAATAGTTTGAGCCAGTGGTGGAGCCGACGATTCCTGTGTTATCATCCACCATCTCCAGGAACTGACCAATAACTAGGGGGACAGCTTGGATTCTCTTTACTTCTTCCTGGGCTCGCAGCAACTCATGCTTCAGGTTTTGCTGCTCCTCCTTAATGTAGTCCTCCTGTTTGTCCGACGAGGCGAGTGGGACTTGTCAGCACGAAAAGGAATGGAAACGGAAAGTAACGACGACGTACCTGAATTTCTAAGAATTCCAACTGGCGCTGAAGTGTTTTTAACCGAGTGTAAAGATCCTCTGAAGACGAACCATCAGAGGTTCTGTCTGTGTGTTTCCCAGCTACCTGAGCCTTCAAGTCGCTAGGCATAGCGGTTGCTACTGCTGCAGACATTGTTTTGAGGTTACTGCAAGGCTCCACTCGAATGACAAATAGCCCCGATCAGGATCAGTAAAACAAAACTATCGAAAACACGAGTCAAAGCTGTATACAGGAATATCTGTGATTATACTGGCTTAGCGAATAACTAGTAAGATAATGCTTGTAGAGCGGTTCAGTTCTCTACTTGGAAGAATTTTTCACGACTCTTTTCGGCATGCAGGAACCTCACAACGGCAATACTCTTTGTATCTTGCACTATAACCGGCTTCATACTTCTCAATTACGACTAAGGATGTGAAATGACGGGCTAGAGATCAGAGTAATGAGCGCGAATAACGTAGATCAATTCCTCATCGAACTCTTGTCCAGCGATGAAGAGGTATGAGTATCAGAACTGTCATTGCAATTTTTTGGGTAACAGACTAACAATGTACCATTGCAACCGCAGCAAGCCGAGCCAATCCTCGACGAAGTCTTTCCTCCCAACTTGGCGAAGGACGAGTCGGCACAAGAGGAACTTCTCTCCGACGTCGATACTGAGCTATCCATTGAAGAAGAGGGAGGCATGGTACGGGATCATATTGCGGAAGCGCAAGCACCACGGCACATCAGTGGTGAGCTGCACAATGCACCACCACCACCACCACCACCACCACCAGTCTCGGCGATATGTCACACGGAGGTGATGACCGACCTTGTTCGAGCGTCGACCGCCAACAAACAAGAAGACGCCAGCATGAGGAGAACGACCGAGCATAGTGACACCGCCATACCATCATCGTCTCACAAGGACAGCACGACACACAGTAATGTGAGCAGTACATCATCACCCTGCAGAGACGGGAACAACGCTAATAGCTTTCCCTTTGAAGCTGCTGTCGAGGCCGAAAGTCGTCTGGCCCAAGAATCTCAGGTTGATGCAAAGGATGGAAGATCTTCCATGCTGAGTAGATTCGATGCAAAAGAGCTCCTTGTTGCCAGTATAATCTCTCAACTAGACAGCCTGACAGTACACAAATATGGGGAGGAGGAGGAGGAGGAGGAGGGCACTGATGCTCCTCCTTTGACCTCGACTCAACCTTCCGCAGCGGTCATGGGGCATGAAGGTGCCGCCAGGGCCTTCATATCTCCACACTTTGAGAAAGTCCTTCTAGACACCACCCATACACCTACAGTCATCACAAAATATTTGGCCCTCGTGGCGATGGGCACAAAGAATGGAGCGGTGTATGTCCTGCTGCCAGGAGCGACTGGACAACCTCACATGGCGGAAGCCAGCACCCCAAAACTGGCCGGTGATGGTGTCACTTCGTTGGCATTGGGTCGCCATTCAGGCGGGTTACTACTCCTTTCTGGTCATGAATCAGGCGCTTTAGCACTTTGGGAACTCAAAATTCATCATCATCAAGCAGGGGGTCCCCTGTCTGGCCTCCTGCATGGGGGAGTCTCCCAAGCGCCTCCCTCCTCCTCATCGGCATCTCACCCCCAGGCCAGTATGGCTTGGTCACTTTCCAAGCTCTTACCTTCAGCACATGGTTCGACAGTCATCACTGCATGTATTTTGGATGGAGGTCCAGTCACATGGGCTGTTACTGCAGACCAACAGAAACGGTTGGTCATTCATAACCTCTCCCGCGTCCTCTCAGTCACAGCACAAGCCCTTTCCAGCTTCACTCGACAACTGACAGGTGGTCTCAGTCCCTTGTCGACTGGCATCAGGAGCAGTAGCGGCGGCACTTTCAGCAACAGCCAACTACTGACGTTGCAGCCTATTGGAGGGAGGGAGCCAGGGGCAGTAGTGCACTGCACCCCCCTGCCAACACCTCTCCCCCCTGTGCACAACTTACATAGCCCATCTATTGTGGGAGACAGACCTGCTACTGTGTTTCTGCCAGACAGAGGACATTTTGTACTATTAGTGTGCACCAATGCAGTGTTCATCGGACTCATTTCTTTAGATGGGAGATTGATTATTCTGCACGTGTTTCTGAGTCCCTCGCCTTCTGCCGGTCCAAGCTTTCCCCCCCATGCTGCATGGCAGTTGCTATCATCTCCTGCTGGAATGCAGTCTCCTGGAGTTCATTGTGAAATAGCAGTGGCATGGGGAACTGAGGTGTCTGCCTATCAATGCTCATTGGCGGCTCCTTCTCCTCCGCCTGCTCACGGCAGCACTGGGACAGCGCCGACACCGAGACTGCCCACACCTGTTCTGAAATGGACGGGACGGCAGCCCCATCCAATTTTTGGGTTACTGTATTTTGACGGTGGTCAACTGTTAGTTGCCCAACAGGATGTGTTGACGTCAACAACACAGCTTGTCATTAGACCGGCCACTGGTGAAGGGGTCGAAGAGTCTTTAGTCATTCAAGAGTCCGCGGGGGACCACCCAGTTTTTGAATGTACCGCTCATGGCGGAGGTTTCTACACCAGGCTGTCGGGTTGGGGTGAACAAGCGGTGTTGATGACGGGAGAGGGCGTAAGGGTCATTGGACTACTGCAATGGCAGCAAAGAATGTCTGCGCTGGTGTCGATGGATAAGATGGAGGAGGCCCTCATTCACGGTATCCGCCTCTATCACTCTTGCACCACACAGACTGTCGCGGAGGGGGGCGCCCACACACATGCCTGGCCCTCAGAGCATGCTTCGTCTGGGACTGCACATACAGTTGCTCGACACACGCTCGTTGTGTTGACTGCCTATCTCGATGCCTTTTGGAAGAAAGAAAGTCGACAGCAGCAGCAGCAGCAGCAGCAGCACGGAAGTGAAGTGAAGGACATCATCCCCCTTGCAGACATCTCCATTTCTGCATGCCTATTGCTGCAACAAAAAGATGCATTGTTCTCAGAGGTATACACATCATTCCGTGAAGCAGGACATGTAGAGTCCTTTTTGCTGCAGATCCGCCCCTACATCGAGCGAGGACAGCTGCCCTCCCTGCCACCAGACGTCGTTCAGGACTTGGTGGAGGTATCGGTGAGGCAAGGCAATCCTGAATCAGTGGAGAGGTGCGTGTTGTCCTTGGATGTCATGAGCATGGATTTGAACCAAATCATACCCCTCTGTCTAAAGTACAATTTGTATTCAGCCTTGATAGATATTTTTTCCAGAGCATTACAGGATTTGACGACGGCTCCTTCATTGCTGTTGGTGGCATCCGCTGCTACTCAGAACAGAGCACTGGGGTACAAGCTCCTCGTGTTCCTTCACTGCTGTCTCTCTGGACGAGAATTCCCGCCCGGGAGAAGACAGCATGTACAGAGAGAGGCAGAGGGAGACGGGGGAAGGGACTCAATGCTTCTGCGAGCGCACGGGGCTTTCTTCTTATTGTTTCTAGATGCTCTGTCTGTTTGGGAATGCTGGATGCAGTGGGCAGGCAAAGTGAAGAACACGACAACCAGTGTCGTACTAGAAAAGCTCCCCATTGAATTGATAGACCCCCATCCTGCTCTCAGATACTTGTTCTCTCTTGATGCACAAGCCACATTATCTGTGTTGAGGCAGGGACTCGTGAGATGGGACGCCTTTCAAACAGATATAGCAGAGGTGCTGTCTGGGACACCCACAGCAATGTATGCACATACCATACCGACCACCGCACTGACCCTGACACAGGTGACGGTGGATGCCCTGTTTGACATACTGCTGCACGATTCCTGTCCTAATCACAGTGAGGAGGACAGGGCATACGGATTGTCATTTATAGCGGAGCACATAGCAGCTGGCAGAGCGACCGCTGGGCTCGAACAGCTCAGTGTTTTGTTGGAATATTTGGCTGGTAGTAGCTCTGATATGGAAGACACGTTTACCACGGTTGCTATTGGAAACAACAATGACACTAGAATGAAGAAAGAATTGCTCCCGAGGGCTCTGGAACTGGCCAAGCTCGCTCATTTTTTCAAAGCTCAAGCGGCCATACTGGATGCTCAGGGTACTAGAGGAGATGCTTTATCCTGCCTGGCAAATGATATAGCGAGCCCCGAAAGCGCATTCAAATACATTCAGGATGTCTATGATGATCCTCATGTGCCACCAGGAGAAAAGGAAGCTTTTGAGAGAGAAATCATGACTCAGAGAGCTGCTCAACTCATTCGACTGGATGCTGGCTCCATGACGAAGCTCATCATGGAGAGATGCCCCGATAAGCAACAGCACGTGTTGAATGTACTCGCTGGACAGAAGGACCTTCAGTTTGCCTATCTGAAATCCCTGTCCCGGAACCGCACGTACAGTGAGCTAGAGTGGGAGAGACAGCCCATGCTGCTCACTAACAATGAGGAAGTGGCTTCCATGTTTGTGGACTTGCTGTGTCTCTATGAGCCTCCTTTGGTGCTCCCTTTCTTGCAGGGCAATGATGCATACAATGTAGACGTCTGCCTGCAGCATTGTTTGAGCCATGGCGTTGGTGACGGTGCTGCGTTTCTGTTAGAAAGGAGGGGCGATGTGCATGGAGCTCTGAAAATGCATTTGGAGTCCTTGGACAGAGCGAACAGACGTCTAGCAACTTCAATCATAGAATCCCATGATGGTGCTGGACATGCGTTGCAAGCAGCAAAAGCGTCTCTCGATGCGGCCGCTTCTTTGTGTCTTCGCTGCTCCCAAGACCTGCACGACAGTAGGAGTACGAATCGACTCTGGTTTGATGTCCTAGACACATATATTGCGCTTGTCAGAGAACTGAGGCATCAGCAACACGAAGATGAGATCAGGGAAGGGGTCGTCGCAGCTCAAAAGATGCTGGCATCGCTCATGGAAGAGTTTGTAGGATTGATGGCCAGCGGCGGGGTCCCCCTGTCGACCATTGCTGATGTGCTGGTGGCCAAACACGGTGGCGATAGGTTTGGAGATTTCAGATCGACCATGATGGGGCTCATGGGGGCATGTACGTTCGAGGTGACGATGCTCAAATCAGCAAGCAGAATAATGGGCGCCGATGGCGCCGACATTCTACGGCGGGGGTATAGACTGTGCAGCCTGCCGGCCGGGCATATTGTTTCAGAGCAGACAGAGGACTCATAAATTATGCTAACTATACTTTTTTTCTTTGTAATAAACATGTATCTCTCATGTTACAAGTAAGTTGAATTGTAACCTAAGAACGGGGATATTCCTGCTGACTTTAGAGTTTCAAAGTCGGAGGTCAAGTCATCGGCCCCCAGAGTGCGGGCTTCTGCAATGAAGGCATCGCACACCCCTCCGAGAGATGCGGCCTCTCTCCTGCTGCCTCTGTAGCCACCTCTTGCACCTCCTCCATTCCACGACCTCTCAGACAATGTGTCGCAGGCTGCTTTCAACGCAACCAGTGCAGACTGGAGCAGGTAGAGTCGGAATTTGGACACGTGAAGCAGTTCGCTGACTCCACTGCCCTCTTTAGGGGCCATGGAGAGGAGCCCTTCATAGGCTCTCACAACTGCTTCATAGGAGTTCTTGCAAGCTCCCAACATGGCCCTCACTGTACGACTGTGATCCTCAGCTGGTATCATAGAATCATCTGGCCACAAGCCTGCAGCCACAGCCTCGAGCCGTGCCAGCACATGCGACACGGGAAAACTGCTTTCGTTGGGATAGAAAGATTCCCCCAGGGACTCCACCTCCCTACAGCATGCTTCAACAGCAGCACCTGAACTAGTCGTACCTGCATTGTGACAGATCTCTCTCAGGTGCAGATCCCACAGCTGAGCCACATATGCAGCATCGCCATAACTGCTGATATCCATGGCTTCGAGACACAGACGCCAAAGCCTCTGTGGCACCGCAACGTCATTGTAGAGCTCAGCCAATTCTTTGGGCATGCAGAGCAAGTCTGAGATCGTATCTTTTAAGGACTCTCTTTCGACCTCAGTTTCCAACCCCAGGGTCTCCAATATGGCCAGCTTGTCCTGCAACGCTTCGACCAGACGTCGCTGTAAAGCCACCACTCTGGCCTTGCTCTCAAGCCTGTCCAGCAAACTACCAACGCCACAACTCCGTGCTTGCAGCACAGCCTTTTGTAAGCAAGCCAGTCTGTCTGCCAAGGACACATCTGACTCTCCAGGCGCTGCAGCTCTTTCTGCCAGCACCTCATACACTCTCGCAGCTGCAGCGTACTCACATCTAGCTATGTAGAGCCGGGCCAAGGCATCGGCATGAGCCACTTGAATGGGTGTCAATGGCCCCACTTTTGGCGGCTTATGGTGCGCATCCCCAGCAGCAGCAGCAGACTCTAAGCCTCCAGCTTTGATCAAGTACGGCTCCAGATACTGAGTGCCCATCTGTAACAAATCTTCGACATCCTTCATCTCCATCAGCGTCGCATACATGGCTTCGTGAAAGAGAGGATCCTCCGTGGATGCTATTTTCTTCAAGAGGAATTGCTTCTGTGCATTTCTATCGCCTTCAGCCGAGACACTCTTCTCAAAGGCTTCCAGTGGTCCTGATGCGCTGGGAGCGCCACTCAAAAGTATTCTCAGCACCGCTACCACGTGCTGATAACACCCATCATACCTGCGAGCCTGCGCCGCTGCAACCTCCCCACCCTCACTCGTGATGGTTCCTGCTACATTACCTGGATCTAATGCACTCGCTTTCCTAAGGGTCAAATCTACGACGGCGCTCAAGGCTCTCAGGTAAGCCAGCTGCGGCACCACCTGTCCAAGATCCACCGCCAAGGGGACCTTTGACATGAGATTGACGGCTTCTCTGGTGAGGCCCTCACGATCTACCACAGTGGATGCCGCTTCAGCTCTCTGCAGCAGACCAGTAGCCTGATAGAATGTCTTGTCCTCCTCTCTGAAGAAGGCTGGACAGCCAGCAGTCAGTGCTGCCGCCAAGTCTTCAGCGACTCCACCGGTCGCGTGCAAATGCTCGGCCACCAAGACGGAGACCAGGGCTGCAGCCAGCGCTTCTCCTTCTTCTGAAGCAGCCCAATCTCTAAACCTGAGAACACGCAATGCATTTCTATGCACGTCTTCTGCTCGTGCAGCCAACCTGCCCAGGTTATGCTCCGTCAGTACCCTCAGCAAGAAGCTTGCTTGTGCCGTCCTTGCTACCAATGCCTGGATAGCTTCGCCCTTGGCGAGTTCTTGCCTTGCAGCATCTTCTAGGCGTTGCCTCTTTGCCGGAGGAATTGTAGTCTGAAGATGATGCTGATGATCCCATGATGCAGCTAAACTACTCTGTGCAGCAGGGGTTGTTGTAACATACTGTCTGCGAGAAGTAGCTCCAATTGTTGCCTTCCTCCTCGTCAGGTACCCCGACAAAAAGACGTCCAGAGACCTCAACTGCACCTCCAGCTGGCCCAACACCTCTGAGGACAGAGTGCACTGAAACAAGGCACCCCCTTTCTGGCTGGCAATCAGTTCATCCCAGACGGTTGTGAGGATCCTGGTGGAGTAGAGGGCTATGCCCTTGTGTGCTCCAGACCATTCCGGCTCAGCCACTGGCACAGCTGTACCCATATCGAAACCACCGTAACCCCCTGTGTCTTGTTGTTGTTGTTGGTGGTGCTGCTCCTGACCATACATAGTAGCATCGGGGCCTACGACCTCCCTCACTTCCGTCTCACCGACCAATTGCACATCCTCCAGTGCACCCCTGGCTCCAGCTGCAGCCCCACTGCTGGTAGTATGTACCATCGACGATGCCAGCAGCACACACATTGCCGCTGCTTCAGGGGCTCCATAGCTCTTAAAAAACAACTCTAATTTGGCGGCGTTTTTCTCTTCCAGAAGATGGGAGAGGACATCGACAGGCCTCCGCTTCTCCACCTCCAACACACCGGCAGTCGTTACGATAACAAAGCGAGGGGCAGGGGCTATGTTGATCGATGTGGCATCGCTTCTGATGCAGATAGTGCTGGAAGATGATGGAGTGCCCAAGGTTGTTGCCAGGGGCACTATAGCACAGGCTTCTCCTGGCAACGGTAGTTCCAGCTCAGATATATTTTCCCTCAATCCACTGACAGAGATGTGCGTTCCAGTGGCAGTGCCCACAGGAGGGATTGTTAGATCTCTAGACAACAAGAACAGTCTAGTGCTTGATTGTCTGGCAGCAGTCCCACCAGCACTCGTTGATGACGAGGAAGAAGAACCCTCAGCTATGAGAAGACACCCATTCGAATAATGGGCCGCTACTACTTCTAAACCGCGGGGACCAGACGTGCTCCTGGTGGTAGCACCTGCAGCCGTGCCAGCTATGCCCAAGAGGGCTGCAGATGCTCTCCCTACAGATGAAGAAGGCATAGCTTGCCGAGCTATTTCGGGCCTCAGTCTGTCTGGCCTAGGAGTCTCAGACGACGCCGATCGAGCGGCGGCTGCAACGCTCCAATAGACTCTTCGACCATCTGCGGTGAGAGTGAGGAGGTGCAGTCTGGAGCTATCACTTGGGGGTATGGCTGCCATGTAGACCACGGAGGCTCCTCTTTTGTCACCACTACCTCTTCCAAACACTTCCCTGCCTCCATTGCAGCGCGCCGCTTCCGCCAAGAAATCTGTGCATTCTGCAACCTTGTGCGCCTTAGAACCTTGACATCGAGCACCCACGTCAAACACTTGCAATGCACTTGTTGCTGTTCTGGCGTATAGTATGCCTCTATGATCATCTACTGTTAAGTCTATCAGTGCTGCTGGCGGTCCAAATAAAAAGGCGGGAACAAATGCAGGCAGCAAGGTTCTAAGGCCTCCGGTATGGCACACTTTGGTGCATTTCTTTTGTCTAAATCGGGTCCCTTCAGAGTAGTGGAGCTCATAGAGGTTGCCATCCGATCCACCCATGAATATCCTCCCGTTTGAAGAGGATGCCACCGATACCATGGGAACATTGTCAGAGGACACAGAATACAGCGGCAGGGGCTGCAGCGTGATTTCTTCGTATGGACCTCCTTTTCCGGAAGGTCCAGAGGAACAACAGACACCCAAAAGGAGTATTTGAGTGGCGGTACAGACTACCAATACATACTGTATGGCTTCTACAAACACCCCAGGACGCGGTTTGGCAATGCCCAGGGCTACGATAGCCTGGTCCTCTCCCGAATACTCTATGGGGACATCTTGCCACCTGTCATGACGCCATAAAAAAAGAGAATTGTCAACTGTTGCCCATGCACGTTGAATTTGTGGGAGGGCTCCGCAAAATGCGACTGTCTGACATGAATTATAGCGATCTAGGACCAATGAAGGCATCTCATTTACTATCGGCGAGAGCGGACGCAGGAGAGCAGGCCACTGCATTTTGAGAGAGACAGGGAGAGGGTGTGTGTTTTCTCCATCTAATCGAGGCAATCAACGTTTCATATATACAATCATATGGTTTTTAGCCTAAGAAGACTCACCCCTTGAGGTTGAAATGAATATTGTGTTTCCCTGACACTATGCGTCAAAAGATCGTAAAAGTCTGGGGTTCGTCCATCGTTAGCAGATGATAGACTGCGTATGTGCTTCCATGCACTGGCAACAAGCTCTACATCCGCAGCTCCAGGTGGAGGAGCAGGCTTTGATTGCACAGATGTCGATGGCAGACCTCCATAGAGACCCCAAACACTGGGCGGTGGTGGGTTACTTTCAGTCATGTTACCCAAAGCGAATTAACGTGGATGATGAATCGGTCGTGCCATATATAAAATAATGACTGGCAAGTTTTGCGCCAAATATTTGAAAAAATTGTATTGAGCTGTCTCACACAAAAGTGTTATTGTATTCAACAAATAGCAATATGACTATTTACACTATTAGTTTTGAAATTTAACGGGGACTTGGACGATATGCCTACACCAATGGAAATTGCCACAACCACTTTTACAAAAGCAACAGACTTGAAGGAGGAATTAAATCCTACAGGTTTCGTTGATGACCTGTATAACTCGGTGAGTATGATCATGCAAACCTAGACAAACACCGCACTCCATTCCAGGTTCTCATTGTTCTCACACTGCCCCCTGCCACACACACAGACCCATTCTCACTTGGCAGACTCATTTGATGAGCTAGAGACTGTCCTGAGATTAGAATTGGGGGAAAGGTTGCAGCCTGGAGATTTAGCTACCATATTCAGAGGAGTTTCCATGCTGTATGCTGACTTAAAACTCGAAGTGGATGCCCAGCTTTATAAATTTGAACAGCATGCCCTTGCAACATGCCTCCACATCCCTGCTGGCCTCATCACGGATTCCAGTGCTGCTGCTGAAGCAACATGCGACCTTGATTTTGTTGAAAGTGAAGAAGCAGCCATAGATGCAGAGCTCAAAGAATTAAGGAGGAAGATCGCAAATGCTAAAATGAGGAACCGACGGACAGCTGCTGAGCTCATCAAACTGGATGCTGATTTGGTAGCCCTGAATAACACTACCGCACTTGCAAATGTGGTTACTTCCATTCCTGGGAAAGAGAATCTTGCAGAGGATGCGTCTGCTGTAGCTGCTGCTGGGGTCGCACTGCAATCCGGGATCACGGAACTCGATCGTCTTAGAGCTGAGAAGACGAGCTCTACGTCAGTAGCATCGATGATGGAAAAGAGCGAAGCCGATGCGGAGAGAGACGTGCTGCGGAAAGTTTTTGCAGCTCAGAGTGCACCTACTGAGGATTTGGCAAGGCTCTGCGAGATGTTGACGTCTCAATGACTGACATGTAATTGACCCATATTAATTTTCTTCTTTTTGCTTTCTTGGAGGCTGAAACATTCTTTGTTTCTTGTGGGCTACAAACCAAGGGATTCTTCTTGTTGGAAGGGTCTCCGTGTCAACAGCAGCGGTGTTATCCTGACAGTATTTCACAGAAGGCCGCAGCACAGGCAATTTCTTAGCAACGAAGCTTCTGTTCACGGATCTCTCAGCTAATGCAGCCACCGCAGCTCTTGCCTTTTCTTTTTCAAGCTGCGTCAGCGCTTCGGCTGGTCGTGTTTTTTCTTCCACTGTCTCCAACATTGCTATTACCTTGGCCCTATCAAGACACACATCACACTTTTGCACTCCTTCATCCATACCATAGGCACCACATGCGCCGCTGCTCTCCCCAAAGTGACTGAGCAACGTCTTTCTCCTGCACCTGCTGCCATGGCAGTAGCTAGCCACAGCAGTCCCAGCCTCTCGCGTCAGCCGCACCACGCTTTTGAGTTCCTCACTGGAGGTGTATAGGATGCATACACTGGCATTTCCATCCCTTCCTGCTCTTCCCGCCTCCTGATACAGGCCCTCTAGTGAGCAAGGGGGGTCAAAATGGATGACCAGTCTACAGTCCGGAATGTCGATGCCCATACCAAAAGCAATGGTGGCCACTATAATTGGGATGTTTTCATCGACTGCAGGCTCTGCTTGGGACCATTTGTGTTGAATTCGAGCTCTCCTATCAGCAGACAGACCTGCATGGTAGGCTGAGGCATCAAAACCTTCTCCACTGAGCTGTCGAGCTACCCACTCACATCGCTCCCTCTGCCGGCAATAGATGATGGCTCTGCCTGAGTCGGTGATTGGAGGACTCCTGAGCAGCTGTATGACATCCTGAATGGCATTGCCCTCGCCTTCCAGAGCTTCCTTGCATCTAACTTGCCACTGAAGATTCGGTCTATCCAAACCTCCAGAGAGCTCTAGTGGTTGTTGCAGATCCAGAGCAGTGACGATGGATGCTCTCACTTTCTTAGTCGCAGTGGCTGTGACTGCCATGAATGGAATAGTAGCATATGCCCTCCGCAAGTCTTTGAGAGCTAGATATGAAGGTCTATAATCATGTCCCCACTGGGAGACACAGTGAGCTTCATCTATGGCAAAGCTCAAGAGATTGCCAGCTTTATAGGCAGCATCAAGAAGCTCTCTGAGTTTTGGTGTGGCTAACGACTCAGGTGTTGTATATAACAGTCTAAGTGAACATTCTCCTGGGTCAGAAAGGAGTTCTCTAGAGATTGTCAAGCGTTGCCGCTCAGTTGTGTTCCCGTCCCAAGAAGATGCGTCAATGTTCCTGTCCAAAGAGGCTTGGAGCTGATCCCTTGAGAGAGCTAACAGAGGACTCACAACGACCGTAACTTTATTCTCATAGAGTGCTGGTAATTGATAGGTTATTGATTTACCTCCGCCAGTTGGCAAAGTTAGAAGACAATCTTGATTTTCGATCGTTGCTTTAATCGCCTCCAGTTGCAAGGGCCTAAAGTTTTTATAACCCCAATACTCGTATAGTAGGTTGTGCAAGATTTCTTCCATTTCGTGAGCTATTATGGTTGTATGAAGTTAACGTCTATCTGTTGCTTTCAGATTTTAAAGTTGGGACTCCTCTCAAAGCTCGGAAATACCCTGACTCACTGTGAGGGAGGGATGGTTTCAAACTAGAGGCCAAACAATGCTTTGTGATGACAAATTTTAAAAAAATACTTTCCTTTAGAAACATTACATCGAATAGTCGACCCATCTTATTTAATTGACTGTCCACAGCGCGATTGCAGCACCATTTCAGTTGCAGGTCTGAACTAAGTGGCACCTTCTAGCTGCCATTTTTCTTAACCGTAATGGATTAATGTAAGCATTTTCAGTTTGAGAGTATCAAATGGAAGCTCTGGAACATCTAAAGGGGCGTAAAATCCGTCCTTACTCAAGTCTAGAGTAGCTTCAATGCCCTTGTTTGGGCTGTTGAGTATCATTTGCGAGCTTTGTAACCGACCATTCGATGTTACATTGCTGTTAGACAGTGCTTATGTAAAATTTATTATCACAAAGCAATGGTTGGCGTCTTAATTTGAAAGCATCCCTCCCTCACAGTGAGTATGTAAATGCTGTAAAGTGGCAGCGAAGACAGCTTTTAAGTAGCTTCATCTCAGTCCTGTATTTTGCCTTATCAACAGAGAGTTCGTGCATATGGACACGTTTTTATATGAAAATGAAGACATCAAATTACCGAAACCTACAAAAAGCGC
Organism: Axilococcus clingmanii; assembly: GCA_019693495.1. NCBI lineage: Eukaryota > Viridiplantae > Chlorophyta > Chlorophyceae > Chlamydomonadales > Chlorococcaceae > Axilococcus > Axilococcus clingmanii. The sequence goes on from JAAMXV010000598.1 coordinate 17,794, forward strand.
CTCTCCGTCATTCAAGGGTCCCGTTTAGCAGTAATGGTTCGAGATGCAATAGTCGCACTGCCTTTCCTTTTCATTCTTCGATAGGTCGAGCATTTGATGTGGCTACAGGAGAGCCAAATATAATTGTTACGGAAGAACTAACACCGCAGCTTGATGTCACCCCCTTCAACTGGGCAGGAAACTGGTATCCGGTCGCCCTCGCGATCGATGTCGATGGCACCCGTCCCACTCCCATCGCTCTTCTGAATGAAAAGCTTGTGGTTTGGAAAGACAACGGAGGGGCTTGGAGGTGCCTTGAGGATAGCTGTCCTCACAGGAGAGCCCCTTTATCTGAGGGGAAGGTTTGGAGCGACGGTTCATTGATGTGCAGCTATCACGGATGGCGGTTCCGCGGCGAAGACGGTCGCTGCATCGCCATTCCACAGGCAGACTCTGCCGAATTGGAAGCCAGAGCGTGCTCCAATACCAAGTCCTGCGCCAGTTCTCGACCTGTCAAGGAGGCCCAGGGCAAGCTTTGGATCTGGGGAGGAGACAAGGTCATAGATCCAGAGTCCGTTCCTCTGGCATTGGACCCTCTGTGGGCATC
>JAAMXV010000599.1:0-17182 GCA_019693495.1 Axilococcus clingmanii
CTCTACAGCAGGACTCTCTGAATATTCCACTTTCTGACAGAGAGAAGTCGTGACAGCAGGAGGTAGGACATGTGCAGAATAAAGAGTCTGCAGCTCTCCCTGCATAATCGGAGCAATCTCCTCCTTGACTACCTCTTGACACATCGTCTGAATGGCTGAGGCAGATTGAAGAGTCTGCGAGTCTTCCTGAAAAGAGGGAAGAATCTCTTCTTCGACGGCAGCTTCACCAGTCATCTGAATGAGAAGGTCAGTAATTTCTAAACTGTCCTGAGCTGTCTCGCTGGTACTCTCCGTAGTCGCAGCCTCAGCAATGCCATGCTTTGCTGCCTCGCTTGATGGCTCCTCTTCGAATTCAGTCACTTCGCAGCTGGCCTCCGACTCCTCAGGTGTGACTTCTTTTGACGCCTCAATCTGATAAACACGGTTGATTGTGATGCTTGGCTTCATAATAGGGCTATTTGAAGGCTCCACTTTCTGAGACATAGAAGTTTGGACAGCAAGAGATTTGGTACCCTGGTATGACTCATCACGTCCTGGGAGGTTGCGTGGGCGTCTGCGTCTGGAACTGCCCTTCTTTTTATTCTCAACAGTTATCCACTCTTGAGCAGCATCAGCATTGGCAGATGATGGTGATGTCTGCATTGCAGGTGTGGGCACCAGATTCTTCTTGAGAGCAGCAGCATAGCTTGGAGCTTTTGGAAGTGCTTGGGGAGCAACCAGGACAGCGGCTGGAGCTTTTGCATCAAAAGTATGACTCAGACTTGTTTCAGTCTGCATGATCGCTGCTGAGTGGGCAACTTTTGCTTCCTTCACGGACCCCTTGGTGGATTCCAAGGCCCTTCCTGGCTCTTTGATTTCCAGCTTGTCATCTCCAATGCTTGGCCCTTCTTCACTGCAACTGTGTTTGCAGTTGGGGTCCCCGGCAGTAGTAGCACCAATTTGATTCACCTCCCCATCAGGGCCTTGAGATTTAAGTTGTGACACTTGGTTGAGGATGTCGGCATATGTGGCAGGTGCCTGTTTGAGTGAGTGAATGGGCTTGCTGGCTGCCGAGCATTTGCCAATAGGAGATGACTTTTTAGATGTGCCCGTTTTCTTTGACCTCTCCTTCTTGGAAACAACTTGAGTCCAGCCACCATCGTCACGCATTTGTATCTGACCAGAGTTGTGGGCTGAATTTAAAGAGCTAGTGGACTGGCAATCAGAGACATCCTTGTCAGAGGTGCTTAGCACATCATTCTGCTGAATTGGTCTTATGACAGACCCAATGAATTGATCAATAGAAGCTCTGTCTGGAACAGGCTTGACTACATTGACGGCAGGCTTGCTCTCTTCCTTTTTAGGCAGTGAAGCATTCTTCTTAGAAACAACTTTGGTCCATCCATTCTTCCGCTCAAGTTCTTGATTTCGCTGGGCACAATCACTGGGCATTTCAGTTGTGGCTGAAGCCAAACTTCCACCGTTGGTAACAATTACCTTTATGGTCTCTTTTGATGCAGCCTCATCTTCAACCATGAGAGCTAAAGGAGAATCAACAGGTGACAAATTCTCAACTTCAACCTTCTCGATGGCAGCAAGTTGCTGAGCTTCGAAGCTACCAGCCATTGCAAGCTCATCAACAGCCATAATTGTACCCTGGACCTGCAGATCTTCGACAGCAGCGTCGGCAGCGATGACAGTCACATTTTCAGTGATGATGTTCTCTGCCGGTGGCTCAAACACAATCTCAGCTGGGATCGTAGAGCGATTGGCCTCCCCTTGCTCAGCTGGAGAGTTGAGAGCCCAAGAGCCCGGGTGGCACAAAGGTTTAACAACCCGTATCTTGCCTTTCTTCATCACAAGCCAGCGGCCATCCATGAATGCCTCCTCCTCCGTATCTTTGACAGAAGAAGGGAACTGAGGTGCCTTTTTGGCCTGTGAGTGGCAGCTTCGAAGGGTAGCAACGTAGCTGGCCTGGTTCGCATCCCCAGAGGTTGAAAGGACGGCAAGAACCTTTGAAACTACTACAGAGGATGGGTTGAAGGCAGATTTCTGACTGCCTGCAGCAAGGGGATGGGAGATCTTAGCTGCCTGGGTGGGTTCAGCGCCTGTGTCGTGGGGATGGCGGTTAGGAAGATTGGCAGTAACAGAAACTTCAAAATACTTTCGAAATTTCACGTCTTTCAACGACAGAAAGTGTATCACGGGCAAATTCGTACCTTTCTTGTCTTCACACTGGGTATTTGGACTTTTGCTCTTTTGGTCGATTTTATGATCAGACGTGAACCCGCCCTTGTTTGGGCTCTGATTCTCGCTTCTAAAGCTATTCATGATTGTTAGAACTCAATTGCGATCAAACTTTTCAAAGTTATATGAAATATTGATAATATTTTGGCAGAAAGTGGAAAACTTGTGGCAGTTGTACCCTTTTTCAAACAGCGTGTTTAGCTAAAACAGTCGTTTTCACGAAAACGTCCATTATAGACAATTCAAGGAAGACTGCAAGGACACGATTCAGGGGAGGGGCGAGAATCTGTTACCATCTAATCCCCCCGAGACATGCCCCCCCAACCTCGCCTCACTGACTCATTGTTTCGAGGTCAGTGTTCGAGTCTAGGCACCCGGTCACAGTGGGACCCTCAAAACATGTTCCATTGCATCCTGAAGCCTTCAAGAAAAACCTAGTATGCCTTTCTGAAGTTATAATTGAGAAAAGAAGTACGATTATATCTTGTAACCGCACCCTCAGCTAAACTAGTTCGGAACATTACGCCCTCTTTGCCTACTTCAACTTCTCTGCTAAGCGACCACTCTATCATAAAGGCCTGAATGGTAAGAAATTCCAAGATAATACCAGGCGAGCTCCGAATCTGGTTCTTTTTGAGCAACATCAACTGCACAGCCCGCAAGTCTCATTACGTCGACTCGGAGTTAACCTTATAGCAGGCTGCTGGTGGATAGTGTACAAATCCATATTTGTTGAATACCGTCTAACACAAAGTTTTCAGATGAAATGATTAGACGATTTATGCCTTCCAAGTTTTCAGGGCACCATCTGCACAAGTGGCAACCATATTTCTATGGGGGTGTTGAATCACTGTAATTGGATCCTTATCAGCAACCTTCACTACACTATCTACTTTGCCATGCTCCATGGAAATTATGTACAAATTCCCATCCTCTGCGAGGCAATTTATGAAATCTCCCCTGGGGCTGGGTGCAACTGACACGATGTCTGGTTGCCGACTAGCATCTAATGAGTCTACAGTAATAGGCAAAGATTTGACAATTTGGCCCTGTATGTTCATTATATGCACCACAGGACCCCTGACTGATACGATCAATTGATCTTGGTTTTGGGGATTGAGTAGAGTCAAATTCACAGCCACTTCCAAGGCAGCATTCTGTTGAGGAGGCTTCAAAACGGTCAAACAATCGCTGCTTTTACTATCCCAGATGCGAACACTTCCATCAGAGGATGATGATATCACCCGACTACCATCAGAGGAATACGTAGCATGATTGACATACGATTCATGCCCTCGAAATTCTTTCAGCAATTTACCGCTCTTTATGCCATGCACTCGGATCAAACCGTCATAGGACGTGCTCAGCACTTGAATGCAATCTGGGGAAAATGCAAGACTTGTAATACCTTCGCTATGAGCAGAGTCATATCTCCTAAGACACTGTCCACTCCCAATTCTCCAGACCTTTATTTTGCCGTCTTGACTCCCAGACGCTAATAATCCACTATCGTGAGAAAATGCCAGGGCCAATATGGCACTCTCGTGCATCATGAATTTTTCTTCAGCTTGATATGGTAAATCTTTCCTGAGTCTTCCAGTCTGTGGCTCCCATACCTCTATGAAGCCATCCACAGAACCTGTCACAAGCAGAGATCCGTCGGGTGAGAACGTTGCACATTCCGCGTAGCTCTTTGCGCCAAAAGTGATGACTTTGTCCAACTCTACTACAGGTGCATCTACAGCGTCCCTTGCTGTTTGGGTAGATCCCCTGAAAATGTCATATGCCGCACCAGGCGGGACTAGGCCTTGGCTTTGCTGCCACCTCAATGCCTGACCAATAACAGTCATGAGCCTGGCCGGTGGAACACTTGTAACTTCAACAGACAGGGCTTGGGCTATGCGACTACGTCTCTTTTCTCTCGATATGTCTCCATATATATTTTTTGTATCGATGTAGTCGCTGTTGCAAAGCCTCTCAAGTTTCAAGTGTCGATCTGGATGTTCAACTTTCAGGGAGGTAAAGGCTAAGGTCTGTCTCAGCAAGGCACGAGCAGTGTCAGTCTCTCTCAGCTCTACCAGTTCAAGTACAACTTGCTCATATAGATCTTCGATTTTGAACCTAGGGAGCTTCAACGTCGCTATTTGAGGAAGTACAGCCTCCCACCGTCCGTTATTGATGTCTGAGGTGAACGCCTCTACGTTATCAACCGTGTTGAGGGAGATTTGGCATTCATTCTGCGTCAATAATTAGGGGTAAGAACGTTATAAGAAGCTGCACATCTATTCATGTGATACTCGCCTGGATTGTATTGAACGAGTCAAGCAAAGAATTTTCCTTGCAAAACTGTAATATGATCTTGATCACACTGCGTGAGCCAAATGGTATCCTTAGTCAATTAGATCTTTGTCATAGCACTTGCGATTATAAGACTCACTCTGCTGCTTCAATTTCTAGTTGCGACATAGTTATTGTTGTGATAGCGAACTCATCCAAGAGATCAATTGCCACAGTAATGCAGCTAATTGTTTAATTAGTTTGTTTAAGACACAGTTAGAAAATTATTCATTTAATGTCTTGACTTTGCATCAGATAAAAAACATCAATTCTATTCTCAGTCCTCATTTTAAACGAGCAATATTCTGGTTTAGATTGAGGGTTGTCTGCTCCGTTGGCAGTTCATTGATCAGGGCTCCTGAATTCCCTTGAACCCTCAATTATCTCTCTACAAGGTTTTGCTACCAATGCAGCTCTGGATTGTTGTATGACCGTTGGAGAAGGCTGTTGCTGATAACTTTGAAACGCTTGCTGTGTCGCATATGGAATGGACTGTTGTTGTGCAGGCAAAAAATGTTTCTCCCCAAACTGTTGAAGCAGTCGAGCCTGAGTAAGAGTGTCTAGTTGCTGAAGTTTGACCCGTTGCTCTGCCGTCAACTGCTGCATCATTGCAATAGCTATGTGTTCCTGTTGCTCCCTTGGCAGTAAGTGCATTGAAAATGATTCTGGAAAACAAGCTGTGGCGTTGGGCTGAGGCGGCACTGCACACCGCTGCACCAGAGTATGGCCCAGAGTATGGCCATCTGTGGGTGGTCTGTCTGCCCCCCGAACAGTTTGATTCTGACGTCTTCTATGAGAAGATGATACATCCCCTTTTCCTTTTAGAATGCTCATGTTGCTTTGTTCCACAGAGAAGTCATCCTCCTCTGCGTCGAGGTCTCCATCTTCATCCTCATTCAAAGTCTCCTCGGAATTGTCTTCAGAGTGATATTCTGATGTAGATGGAATGTTCTCCTCCCCCATCGAACACTCTGTAGAAATTCCCTTTGATTCAAGTAGGAAAAATGTCTCTGATGCACCAATGGGCTTCAGGGGAAGAGTACCACGAGCAGCTTGCTTCAGCCTCTGTATGCTAGCTCTGCTACTCTTCTTCTTTCTCGCAAGCTGGGTTCTCGACCTTTTTGGTATTTCTAGATCGAATGGTACTATGTCCACAAATGGAGCAATAAGCACAGCCTGCTCCTGCTCCCCATCCTCATCAGAGCAGACTGCATTCTCAGGAGACTCTCTCTGTGACACTTCTTGGTTTGAGGCATCAAGGTCTTCTTCGTGTCTAGGACGTTTCCACCTCACGACACCATCTGAGGATGATGGCACCATTACATGTGTATTTTTTTGCTCTACTTTTGTATTGCTCAAAAGAACATGGTCAACCGCGGCACTCTCAGCCCTTGATTCGGGTCTGCTCCCTTGCGCACGTCGACGTTCCATTCTTTCTTCTCTTGTGGGTTGGTGCACATTCAGGCCTGATAGCTTTAATTGATGCTCAGCTGCCAATTGCCGCCTCCTTTCATCCTCCTCTAATCTGCGTTGATGTCTTAGAGTGCGCTCTTCTTCTCTTTTTCTTGTCTCCGCCACCTCCTCTTCCCTTTTCAGTCTCTCCTCTTCTTCTTTGTGGCGAGCTTCGTCTCCCAGCTTCTTCCGCTGTAAATCTGCTAATCTGGAAGATCTCTTATTTCTTGCCATCTCTAACATAAATGCCTTTTCATCTGCCCTCTTTCGAGCAGCTGCGGTCGACTGCAATTTTGGAAGTATCACTCTATTCAAGTGGCTGTACAATACCTTTTCGCACGCATTATGCCGTGCCCTCCTCCCAAATTCTCTGACAAACTCCTGAAAATCTTCTAATGTTGTGCATGCGGCTTTCCATGAGTCCTTCTCTGTTGTTTCAGAAGAAGAAGGAGTTTGACTGAATAACCAGCAATCCTCACCTTCATAAGAAAAGAAATAGTACCTCTTCCCATTGCGATCGATACCAATTGGACTTGAACGCACTGAATCAATAAGGAATGAAGACGGCATATTGCCATCATCATTGGTACCATCATCTTCCTCCACCTTGCTTGATATGTAATCTAGAAGCACATCGCAGTCATGTATTTTCCACTCTACCAAGGTGTGCAAAATGAGGGTGCGTTCTCTGGGCAAAATGTCCGAGAAATGCTTATTATTTTTAAGTGGGTTGGAAACCTTTATTGAGTCATCATTATCCCAATTGGAGCATATCCGACGAGTAAGCAGGTCATGGAAGCCCTCTAAATCTCTCTCCGTAGGTTCATCTTTGTTAGGGTCGGCAAGTTTGTATATTAGTTCTTGAAGAAAAACAGGCCACGAGTCAGGAGTAAGAATTGCTCTCTCCAAAAGATCAGCAGAGAATGGCTTGATGTTCAAAATTGCAGAGAAGAGACGGCAAAAATGAACAACAGTCGCAAAGTTAGGATCATTCTTCAATTCAGTCATGACACCTTGATCAGGCAAGTTCCTGAAAGCTGGTTGGCTATATGTCCTATTGCGTCATAGTACAGAGATATAAAATTTTTGAGTTAACAACCTAATAATTACAATGCGTAGAGTACTTTGATCTGCTCCAGTTACCTCATCAGGAGACATATTCTCCTCACACAGATGCGCTCAATGCCAAACTCTGCGAATCAACAAGACTTGCATATAGACCCCCAGGTTTGCTGGCCAATTCTTCATGTGTTCCAACTTCTGCAACAGCCCCATCGTCAAGAACGACAATTTGATCAGCTGCCTGGACGGTAGACAGACGATGAGCTATGACTAAAACAGTTCGTCCTTGAACCAATTTTTCTATCGCTGCCTGTACCAGTCTTTCACTCTCAGAGTCTAATGCAGACGTTGCCTCATCTAAAATCAACATGGGTGCCCCTTTCAGCAAGGCTCGCGCCAAGGCTATTCTTTGACGTTGACCGCCCGAGAGCAACCCCCCCCTTTCTCCTACTTCAGTGTCATAACCATCAGGCAGCGCCTTAATGAAGTCATGAGCATTTGCAGCTCTGGCAGCTGCCTCAATTTCTTCTTCTGTGCACCTCATTGCCTTTCCATAACCTATGTTTTCCTTCACAGTTCCAGAGAATAAGACTGGTTCCTGAGAGACTGCAGTCAGTGCAGCCACCCACTGTGCCCTCGAAAAAGTAGAGATGTCGCGCCCATCAAGCAGAATAGCCCCATTGTCTGGTGTATACAACCGTTCAATCAAGGCAGCCACAGTCGATTTTCCTGCCCCAGATCTTCCCACCAGTGCAGTCATCTTTCCCTTAGGCAACGTCAGGTTCAAGTCTTTCAACACACGAACATTTGGTCGTGCTGGGTAGCTAAAATTGATATTTGTCAACACAAGGTCACCTGACCTCGCAGCCTTGACAGCGGCATCAGGCGCCAGGGCAACCAGTTCTTCCTCTCCAGAGGAATAGCTTACTTCGCATATCTTCCCACTTGCTTCTAGAATGCTTTTCCGCTCATTTACTAGCTCCCACCACGCTCCAGGAGGCAAAGACTCTGCCATTGAGGCATCGACCGGTAGTTCTCGCAACACTTTTTGTACTCTCTTCAACGAAGCCAAGGCCTGGCGTGCATCTGTGAATGTTTGCAATGCTCCTTGTGTTGCAAATACAAGGCTGAAAGTAAACCCGATAGCTGACAATAGAATCCTGACAGGCATCAGTCCGGAGGAAACAAGGTATCCTCCAAATGCATACAGGGCTAACAAGGAAGCATGAATGCTCCCTCTGTTCAACATCTCCAAAGTTCCTTTTGCTTTTGCGAAACCTATTCCTGCATCCCTGCTGGCCATTACTTGCTCGCAAAACCTCTCTCTTTCTAAAGATTCTCCTGCATATATGCGAACACTCCGGATATTGGCAAACGTCTCGTCGGCCACTTCTGACATACGGGCCTGAGCTCTAGCAGCTAAGCCTTCAACAGCCTTTGTTTGCGCTTTGTATAAAAATGCAATCGCTGCCGCTGCTAAAATGACAGTTGCTAGTATTGGCCCTAGCCTCCAGGATAGAAAGAAGAGGACTACAACCGACCCTGTGGCTTCCAAAATAGCTCTTGCTCCTCTGTCCCTTGAACTATTACTGAATATGAAAGATCTGACTGCCTCTAATTCTTTGGACAGCAAAGATGTCAATTCAGAAGCTCTATGCCTATCAAAAAATTCGATCTTTTGCATGAGTAAGATCCGAAAACTCTCCTTTCTCAACTCAACTTGGAGTTTTTCTCCAGCAGAGCACACTTGCTTAATGTATACCCTGGTCAGCAGTGGTTCGAATATATATATAGCAACTAACCAAGAGAGTAGCCGGGCATACTTTTCGAAGGGTTGCCCGTTTACAAGGGTCTCAAACAGAGCTCCCGACAACACAGGACTGGCAAGATTGCCAGCCACACAAAGCAAAAGTGATACTGTTGCTATGAGAATGTGGTGCATTTGATTTCCGATAACCCCCATGATAAATTGGTTATCTAACGGAACTCTTGGTATCCTGCTACTTGGTCTCGTAGATCCATTCCCTGACAAAGTAGACGCCTCCGCTGATATCTTCCGGGATAGCGCAGTCTTAGGGGGACGAGGATCTCCACAACTACGGTTTGCTGACAAATTGAAGCGTGGCCCTATTCTGTGCACACGTAGAGCTAAGGGTTTCAATACCGAGTCCACGGTGGAAACATGCTTTCTGAGATGATATAGTTTCATTTGATTCTACTCTTCTCTCCTCACAGACAGGTCCGCAATACAAGATATAATTCGCGGCAAAATATTTAAGGCTTTGCAAATTAAAATTTGTCATTTCCTTTTAGATTTCTTTCTACTACCAGATGACAGATCATCGACAGTCTTCCTCTTTTCGGTCAAGAATTGTGACAGATCTCCCAAGGCCCCAACAGCATTTGGTTTATCTGATCCACTTGATTTCAGCTTGTCTTTTAATGAAGCAGCCAAATCTTGGATGCCCTGTTTCTGCTTCTTTGCCAAAGATTTTGTTTCCTTTGGGGGCACATATGCAGCTTCACGCTGCTTCTGCTTTTCATCCACCCTCTCTGCCTGCTTAGCCGCCTGCATAGCACGAGCACGAGCAACTTTCTGTTCTTGAGATAGAAAGTATTCTCCGCTTTCAAGAGCCAAATCTTCTTTGGAAAGTGGCATCGGAGGTGGAAATGGTGTGTAATCTTTCCCTTCCTTGACCTTCTTAGGTTTCTTTCTTTGGACATTCTTCTTTTTGAAATTGGGAAGAAACCGCTCCCAGTTCTCTTCCGCCAGTGCTGGATCTTTAGCCAGCTCTCTCTTAATCATAAGTGTCTTTATATGGTATATAGGGTGTATATTCTTGATACAGTCCTCTGCAATCCTTCTAACATTCTTTAAACCCTTCCAGGGTCCCATAGCTGAAACTGTCGTCCCCTGCACAAGTATATAACAACCAGTCAATAACTCTAAAGCTTTTAGGGTAGCACCATTGGGGCCTATCATTCGTTGACGTCTCTTGGTGAATTTCTCTTTATTACGGATGATGCCGCCTATTTTGATGATGTCGCACTGCATAGAGTCTTCAAGAATTTTGAGTGCTTGCGGTGCAGGAACACTACGGGAGAGGAGCTTTATAAGATCTCTTGCTTTCAGAATAACATATGGATCGTATGTCTTTCTAGTGGTCTTCACTGTCATAGATCCCTCCACCAAGTTAAGTTCACAGGCAATCCCGTGTCCCTTCAATGATTTTGTGACAGCTGGCCATACTTCTCGGAGGTATTTCTCCCTGTATTTAGGGAAAAGGGTGGCAAATGATGACTCTTCCAATAGTCCAGTTGGATTATCATCCTTGGAAAAAGGCTCTATTTTCCAATGGTCAATTCCATCGTGATCCCATGGCTTGTCTTTCTTATGCTGCAAAGAGGTGGACGATTGTGAGGTTAGCGTTCAGACCAAAGCGTACAGAACAACACAAATTGCTCTGGAATACAATGTCGATTTCATAATATTCATGACGCACCTTTCCCTTTTTTCTAGTTGGCCTTTCGCTATCTCCATTTTCCTCAGAAGCATGCATGGTGTCATTTCCAGGTCTCTCGTCATTGTCCTCCATTTTGGTCCACTATGATTTGTAGCAATTGTTTATTTACAACGAATATGAAGCTTGCAGATTACCTGGACTCGTATGTGCGGCGATTAGAAGACCACCCTGTGTTTCCAATTGCAATTCCAATTATAGTGCCAATTCTACCCCCAATGGTTAAGGAGGGACCAAATTCAAATGCTGCAATCTCAGAGATCGACCATATATCCTCAACTTCTACACAAGCTGACTTCGAGTCAGCATTGGATTGCAGTGAAACCCACAAAACCCTTCAGATTTTGGATTAGATTGCAATGCATAGGACTCCCTTTTTCAGAAGAAGTAGAAAGGCGCATACATCCTGTTCAACCAACGCAAAGCACTATGTGAGACGAAAAGAAAAGAGTAAAGGAATGCCATTCTCAGTATCGCGCTTCGATTTAGCCTGGGGAAGTTCACCCTGGTCCTTTAAGCAGTCGGCAGTCTTAGAGAATCTCAATTTAAATCTTCCTTCACTGATGGATTCATCTACACATGTTGACGTGACATTCAAGATTGAGAAAAGTAGAGGTTTAAACGGCCTTTATGTCAATGGAAGAGTGCAAGCTGTTCTCAAGAGGCGGTGCGACCGCTGTTGGTCAGAGTTACCCGACTATTTTTGTGATGCGGGGTTCGAAGCATGGCTCAATGCTGAAGTTTCATCTGAATCTGACATTACTTCAGCATATGAAGTTGCATTTCCTGACACAGAAAATGTCTGTGATTTGACCCAATTGGTGGCTGACTGCATTTTGGAAACACAGCCTTCAGTGGTTAAATGTGAACGACGAGAATGTGATGAAAGCTTCCACCGCCTTCAATTAAGAGAGGAACAAAGGCCGACTGCAGGAGTCTTTGATAAACTATCTAAGCTTAAGAAAAGTTCTAAAGACTTTCTGGTATGAAGGTTATTGCAATGTGAAAAGTGCATGCAGATGTGAAAGCGGTGGAGCGATTCTCTGTACAAGAAGTGTGACACTAGTGGATTGGTGGATGCAGGCATCGAGCACAAGAGGCATTAGATACTTCATTAAAATTGCTAATTTGGAGGAACATTTTAATTTGACGTGAAAGGTATACACAGAGGCTTGCTGTACGTAATTAACCTAATGAATTAGCACTATTTTTCTTTGTAGTCTATAAGATCGGCAGTAAAATTTGAAATGGGCGCCTCTGCTCTAGAAGCTAGAGTTACAGAACTAGAAAATGAACTTGCAATTTGTAAAGCTCAGGTATGATCATCATTGAATGGACCCAAAGCCCCCTATTCCTGCTTCGTAAATTTATACATGAAACGCAGGCCGAAGCTGCTTCAATCAGTGGAGAACAGGCTAGTCAGGCTATGGAGGAAAAATACAACTCCCTTGCCGAAGCTCACGGCAAGTTGGCCACCGAAAAAGAACGACTCCAGCTGGAAGTCACTACAGCCCGGGAGGATGTCACCATTGCTCGCACAGAAGCTCATAAACTTCAAACAAACTTGATGCAGCGTGATGCAGAACTTGAGCGAAGGAATGCAGAAGTGGCTAGCCTGCAGCGTGATCGTAGCAGCCTAGACAAGCTTGTTCAACAACGCCAGCTTGAAATCCAGGAACTGCAAACTCGCCTCAAAGCTGCCCTGGACAAAGTAGTAGCGTTGACAGAACAGAATGCTCACTTGGAAGCTCGATTCCAGGAAGCCCAGGCCGCCTCCAATAGAGTATCCTTGCACCAGACTCGGTTGGAGTCAGAAAAAGAAATATTAGAAAGAGGCAATAAGTGGCTGTCTGAAGAGCTGGAAAGGAAGGCTGCATCGACGGCAGAAGAGCGCCGAAAAGCCACAGAGCAAATTTTGGATCTACAACAGCGTCTTTCGTTAGCAGAGTTGCAAGTCGAGCGGTTGTCTGGCGAACGAAAGTTGCTGGAGCAGAATGCTGAAGCAGCAAGAAAATCTGCCGACGAAGCATGTGCCAGCCTCTTTTCACTCAAAAAAGAGGTCGCTGATAAGGAGACAGCCTTTGAGAAGGATCTAGGCCTCGCTCAGAGGATGGCGACCATTTACAAGGAAAGCGCTGAAGACCGCTCCAAGCGAGTCCAGGAGTTGGAAGGCATTGCTGAAGAGCTCAAGACGAACATGGTGGAGAATGCTCGGCAACAAAGTGAGGCTATCAAAAAGATTGAGGAAGCTAGACAAGCAGCAGAGGCCCGTTTGTCTGAAGAAAAGGCCCTCAGAGAGCGGGTGATGGCAGCTGCAGCAAGTGGGGATGTGGCTGCCCTTGCGGCAGCTGCTGGAGGTGCATTACGGGGCACAAACACTCCTCCTCTGGCAACGAGCAATTCTGCTGATGCGTCATCTCCAATAGGTGCTGCTGCTGCAGTTCCAGCTGGGTTTGTTGGAATGACATTAACAGAGGCATACAAACAATATGTGGATGCCAAGGATAACTTGAGGAAGGAAAGATTGAAATCAAAACAACTGGAGACTCTGTTGGACCGTCTTGCCACTGAAGTTGAGAAGAGAGCGGGGTCTGTCCAAGAACAAAAGAAAGAGTATGAGCGTATCAAGGATGCCTACTCTCAGCTCAGCACCACCCTTGAGGCAACGACGAAAGAGAAGAAGGCTCTCGAGGCTCAAACAGCTCAGTTGGGTAGGACCTGTGAGATGTTGGAGCGCAGCAAGAGGTCTTTGGACCAGCAGGTAAAAGATCTAGGACAGCAAGTGTCCCGTCTATTGCATGAAATTGCATTGTTAAAAACTGGAGTACCTCATCACCAAGCAGGGCCTTCATCACCGGCTGGTAGAGAGCTTGAGGTTGTCGGGGGTAATGCAAGTGCCATTGTGTCTCAGAAGCTTGTTGAATTTGCAGACGTGGAGGAGTTACAAAAGCAGAATGCTAAATTGCTTGTCATTAATCGGCAACTAACAATAGAAGCAGAGGCCTCCCGCGCTGAGGCAGAAGCTGGCCTCAAAAAGGAGTTTGACGAAGCCATAGCAAAACTCAGTCAACAGTTAGAGGAGCTTGCAGGCAGCAGACGCCATGCTGAGGACATGCTTGCCCAAGTCGTCAGACAGCGGGACACCCTCAAGGAACTGTTACATGGTGTTGGAGGTGACCTGAGTGCCGCTAGGGTGGCATATGCCCAGTCTGTGGGAATACAGCCGATGCCAGCATCGGAGCAATGGGGAGCCTCGCCACCTCCAGGGTCTGGACAACGGACTGGAGAGGCACCTAGCAATGATATCGCTGCCGGTGGCATCACTTATCGGGAGATGTATTCTGATTTGGAATCCCAGTTCAAAGAGTATAGGAGGGATTCGAGTAAGACTCAAGAAATGCTCTCCCAAGACTTGACACAGGCAAGAGACGATGTCTCCAATGCAAGAAGCGAAGCAGCACGGGCAAAGGCAGAGGCTGAGTTTGAGCGAGACAGGGCCTCTCGACTGTCATCTTCCATGGACATGCAGAGGTCACAGGTAGAAAGTATGATGGTTTCCACCGCCAAGTTCCAAGAATTGCTAGCTCAAACTGAGAAGAAGCTTGCAAATGCACAGGCTGCATCTGAGGAAGCCCATGATAAGGTCAGAATGGAAATGAGCAAACGACAGGCCATCGAGTCAGAGTTGAAAATTGTTGCTGCCGCAGAGGTGCGCGCTTCTACAGAAGCCGCAGAGATTAGCAAAGAAAAGTTCAGACTTGTAGCAGAGCTGGAAGCTGCGCGAAATGTGCACATTGATAAAGAGAAGGCAATGCATCAAGAGGCAACTCGCCTACGTGAAGATGCACTGAAAGCTCAGCGGGAGCTTTCAGAAGCGCAACGAGAACTTGCCGTGGCATCTGGTCGAGCGGAGTCGGCGGCAAAATCTGCAGAAGTTGCCGAAAGGGATCGCAAAACAGAGGTAGAAAGGATCGGAAATGAAATAAGAGAGTTGAGGGAGGCGCTGTCTTCTGCTCAGCAAAGGGCCACTGCATCAGAGGCCAGAGTGGATCTACTCCAAGAGGCTGTGCGCAAAGCAGAAGAAAGGGCCGCACGGCTTGAGATGGAGAAAGCATCGAGAACTTCAACCCTTCCATCAGCTGTGTTCGGTGGTACTGGTGATAAGACTCGTGAGGCTGAACTGGAGACGGAAGTGAAGTTGCTCAGACAAGAGCTGGCTGACGCCCAAGAAGCAGCAGCTGCTGCCACTGGTCATGCCAAGCAGTATGAGTCTTTGGCAAGCACAGGTGAGGCAGCACTTAAGTCTGTACAAGCAGAGCATGAGCAGTACAAGAGGGAAGCTACAGCTCGCTGGGCAGCTGCAAATGAAGAGGTGAAGCGTCTGCGTGCAACTCTTGCTCAGCGTGAAACTGAGATGCAAGATGCAAAGTCTACTGAAAGAGAATATGCTGCTGAGATAGACAGACTAGAGTCTGAACACAAGGTAGCTTGCAGTAAATTAGAGAGAGAATTAGAAGAGGCCAAACAATTGGCAGAGACTGCGTCAACACGTGCTCAGGCTCTGCAGAAAGAGGCAGAGGCTTTGGCAGCACAAGCTGCAGATGCCAGCAAGGCCTATGATAATGAGGTTGTTGCTCATGGGGATGCTCTCAAAAGGTGTGCTACATTAGAAGCTGCCCAGAGTAGTCTTCATCAGAAGCTGTCCAGTGCAACGATGGAGCTGCAGGAGATTAAGGATCTGAAAATACAAGCAGAGTCTGCCTTACAGAGTCAAGTGGTTGAGTTAGAAAATAAGTTGTCAGAAGCCGATAGAAGGACTAAAGTCTTGACAGAACAGAGAGATATTTTGCAGACACAACTAGAAAGAGTTGCTACGGAGTCGAGTGGTGGAGGCAGTGGTGGAGATTTTGGTGATGCTCTTCGATTACTACGGCAAGAACGTGAGGCTGCTGAGATCAATCTGCACCTGGCTGAAAGAGAGCTGGGAAGATTACGACAAGAAGCTGCTGTTGCAAGGAAAGCAGCTGAAGAAGCGAGAGCACAGTTATCCGCTGAAACAGAGCGCACCCGTGGAGCACTCCGAGAGGAAGCTGACCAAGCTGCTCTGGTGCAGAAAGTAGAACAATTTAATTTGCTAAGGGAGAGCAATGCAGCCTTGCGTGCAGATACTCAGAGAGCTCACAAAGCTGAGCGGGAGCTTCAAACAAAGTTGCGTGCGGCTGAGTCTCAGCTAGCCCCTCTGCAAGCTCGAGTGAGAACTCTTGAAGCTGAAAAGGAAAGTGCGGTTGCCGAAGTCGCCTCGGCAAAGGAGCAAGCTATAAGGTGGCAGAAACGCGCTCAACAAATGATGCAAAAATATGAATCTGTTGATCAGCAGGAATATCAACGTGTGACAACTGAACTTGAAGAGGCTCATCGGAAGCTTTCTGACAAGCAAGCTGCCTTAGATAGCGCCCAAGATCAGCTGAAAAAACAGAGTGATCTGCTTTCACACGCTCAACAGCGTCAGCAGACTTTAGAGAAGGAAAACAAGGAAGTAAAATCATCTGTGGAGCAGCTGAAGATGGAGGTTCAGGCGGCACGAAAGAATCATGCGGCTCTTCAATCCTTGGTCTATAACACTTGCAACCGAGAGAAATTGCCCTGGCAAGAATGGAAAGTTCGTCAGCTAGAAAAAGAGCGTACTTTACTGGAACTTCAAGAGAAAATCAAGGCTATTGAGAATGGAGAAAATGTAAGCATCGGAGAAATTGCTGCTCAGAAGGCTCAAATTGTTGAATTAACGTCTCAGATTCGACAAAAGGAGGAAGAGATCGCCAGTCACAAGAGCAATTTGACAGCTGCCACTAAGAGGGCAGTAGACAACACGCAGAAAGCACTTAATGCCAGAAATGATGCTCAGAATGCTCTCAAGGAGGCGCAAGGTGACATTAAGAGTCTGAAGGCAGAGCTTCACGCTCTGCTTGGTACTTTGTCATCATCAAGAGAAGAGCAGAGTGTGTTTAAAGCAAGGATAGCCACTTTAGAGGCAGAGTTAGCTACAGCAAAGCCTCCAGTAAAAGCTAGCGATCAGGTCGCTGCCCTTCGCACACAGGCAGCTGCTCAGGCAAAGTCCAAATTGGAAAAGCGTAAAGTTGTATCCGTAGAGAGAGAACCAGCTGGTGTTGAGGCTGAAGATACGCGGGCTGCAAAAAAGAGTCGCTTAGATCCAGGGGCCGTAGCGTATTCTCCTCCTGCTCAGCAAGAGCTGGATGAAGCAGAGCAACAGACTCACGAAGAAGAGGAACCTGAAGTGATGGAGGTTGAGGTTGAGCAAGCAGACGCACACGAAGAGGAACTAGAACCAGAGACTGGAGAAGAGCCTGTCGAAGAGGAGAGAATGTTGGAAGTCAAACCTATAGTTGGTGAAGAGGAGGCTGATGAAGAGCAACCAGAAGACAACGAAGGTGTAGATGAGCCTCAAGTTACAGAGGAAGCAGTCACCAGTGTGCAAGAAGAAGTCGACGAGGCAGAGGTGCAGCAGATTATTCCAGACGACCATGATGAGCGAGAGGACGAGGAAGGAGAGGAGGAAGAAGAAGAGG
>JAAMXV010000060.1:0-22236 GCA_019693495.1 Axilococcus clingmanii
GGACTTCAAACAAGGTGACCTTTTTCACATCTCTCCAAAGCACGATGCCTGGGTGACCTCAGAGGAGCCTTGTGTTATGCTTGATTTCCATACTCATTGCCACTCCCCCTAGGGTCGCTCACTTGCGAGTTATTTCAAAAGTTGCCCTGATGGCACTATGATCACTTGCGTACAAAGTATCATCATTTTTGCATGGTCTATCCCCATACACATCTGCTTCCCTGATAGTCACAGTGTAACTGTCACCCTCCCAAATATAAATATAGTCTAAACATTCGAATAGTCCTTCATCCATGAGAGGTGCTTGTATGCCAGTCGGCCATGTACCTTCGGGTTCCTTGCCATGATATGTCAAATAGGCTGATCTGAACCCAGCTTCTCTCAGGTGTGCATGAAATACTTCATCTGGCGGAGCATTAAAATCTCCACATATAAGAACAGCTGCCACATTCGGAGTGCGAGTCGTCTCGGCCCACTTCATGAGAGATGTTGCTTGCTGTGCTCTGGTATCTGGATGGGAATGGTCTAAATGCGTATTTATAATCCAGATCCGCAGCCCTTCATCAGCTCCCCCTTCACTTTTGATCTCAAATTCAATTCTGTGAGCAGCTCTCCAGTCCCCCAACAACAGTGAGCTATGTGTGATCTCATGGGCATCAGCCAGCCTGCACGCAACGCTGTTACCAAAAAACGGGGCCAAGGAAAGGTCCCGCATCAGTCTGAATGGCACCTGATTCAGATTGAATTTCTCTCGCAGCGCCTCCAATGGTGCTGGGATGCTGACCATTAGTGACCTGAGAGGGCGCCAATTCAAAGCACTCAATACCCAGTTGGCGTACAATCGCAGAATGGGGCCACTTGATCCAGCTGCTAAATTGTCTATGGCAGATTTGCAGGGAAATATATGGTAATTGGGAGGTAACAATGCTCTGTCTTGATGAAACTCCCCAGTCAAACATTCTTGAAAGCAGTAGACGTCAGCGTCCATGCTCGCTATACAATCTCGCAAAAGAGGCTGACGTTCTGCCCATCTATCACTGATTCCACGTATATTATAAGTGGCACAACTGAAAGTGATTGAATTCGCTCGTTTTGCCATTACTGGGTGAGGTGCTGGACGGGCGGTTGCTTGTCTTCGTCGAAGGGAGAAGAGCCTTTTAAAATGAGATATAGAGGGTGTTGACGAATTGGCAGTGTTTGAAACCGAACAAATTGCTCTATTGCCAAGATTTTTGAGATTTGTACATCTCTGCGAAGGAGATTTTCGAATGCGTAGGAAGGCTGGTCTTAAGGAAACAATGGATGATCTGGCTCTAATTGCCGGGGAACCTCGCATCAGAAGAAGTCAAATTTACAAACCATACCCTTGCTGGAGTGCAAATTAAGTTATTTCATTGAATCCAAGGAGTCATGTCAACTAATGTAGCATCACAGGTTGCATAGACCACATCTCCAGTTGGGTTGGTCAGCTTGCCATGCACATGACATCGAATTCCCTTTTGCCCTTTCAGGACACATTCTACAAGGAGTGACTGGTGCAAAGGTACAACCTTCTTGATCATGAATCTGGCCTCCACAGTTGAAAGCATAGGCACAAATTCAATCTTGGCTAGCTCGGCAGTAGCCTCATCAAGAATTGTTTCCACTGCTCCTCCATGTGCGGACATAAAAAAGCCATTGCCAATGCCAGCCTTATCCCCCAGTCTTACAACTCCTAATACCTTACCGTGCGGTGAGTTCACTGGAGGGATGTAGAATAACCTCAAATCTAAGCCATTTTCTGCTGCTGCATCTCCAGTGGCCCATCCACCCTTTGGTAAAAACTCATAAGGAGACTGTTGACCTGGTAGATGCTTCTCAAAAGGTATTGAGGATGGATGGTCGGTCAATGCTTTCAGGACAGGGTCTCCGGAGTCAAAAAGGCCATGGAGCCTGCAAATCAATGGTCACTTTGTGCTTTTTGACTACTCTAACGAGTCGATTTACCTGAAAGGAATCCCAGTTTTTCTTGCCACTTTCAAATACCCCGTAGATGTTCCTGCTAGCTGGTTTCGTTTCACCGTTTCAGGGGGAGAAGAGATATTTCTTATGTCATATACCTGGGGTAGTGTTCCACCATTTGGTCCGCATACCCTTTGATCATTTTGGCATTGCTCCATTATCACTTTTAAACTTGAAGTGGGGCTAAATATTATGTGAACCGTTGTTAAAATAGAATATGTTTCTTGCGTCGTACTATCGCTCCTGGCGCCCTTTTCTAGGATAGACAGTGTCGTAATCCCCTATCGATATGTATTTTGGCACGATTAACTTGCCGGATAGAAGTATTAGTGAGAGTTCAGTCCCTTCAAAATTTCACCTTTTGTGCCAACCCAGACATATTGCTTATTTTACACATAATGCTCTCCACAGCCTCTGCACGTAAAGTTGAGGAAAATACCGACAAAAGCAAGGAGAGCGAGATCATTAGCGTTCATAATTCTCAATTCACATTTACCAGAACGAAGTCCAACAGGCGCAAGCGACAATGCACTGCAGAGTCTCTTACTATAGTAGCTGTCACGGCTGCTGCCTGGGGCTCAGTAAAAGCAGGCATTCAGTTCTTTCAACTGGCACGACGGAGAGCTCTTCGTCACCTTCTTATGGACACAGCAGCGGCTCTCACGCTCCTCAACATTGAGCACTGGCTGGATTTTGGTTCACTCTTAGGTGTGCATCGGAATGGGGATTTAATCTTGCACGATAATGACTGCGATTTTGCTATTTTCCAGCCAGATTGGAAATCTTTGCAACAAAGACTATCGCATGCCCTTCCTGGATATTCTGTTGTCTTAGTTTCTCCTTCCGATGACCCATCAGTAACATTTGGAAGGGTTTACTGTGCGCTGGGTATAGCTGATCTGTTCGGCGCGCATCCAATAGATGAGAACCGACTCCTTGTTGATTGTGGGCACGGCGATTGCACAGCCATCCTCACCTCCCTGGTATTCCCGCTCAAAACGATCCATTGGAGAGGTGTGAACTTGTCGGTGCCTGGCAATGTGGATGGCACCCTTGAACACAGGTACGGCCAGGATTGGAAGACTCCGCGTTATATGGATAAAGGGAGTGATATTGTTGAGCATAACAAAACATACGCCAAAATTTTCAGAGCTTTGGCAACTGTTGGCATAAAAATTTAAATATTCAATGTACCTTTATTATTCGCACACAGATGTAATAAGCTAGTACTCAGACCTTATGATGGATGCACCGAGGCAGTATGCATCTTGATAGAAGACTGCATACTGCCCTGCAGCTAAACCTTGATCAGCTGTCTCTAATTCAACTCTATATGTCCCATCTTTTCTTTTGAAGACTGTGCAGGAATGTAGTGCAGGACCATGCCTAACCTTGCATTGCACTACTTTATCTGGATCTATGCGAAGATCACTTAGAAAATGTATTGGCCCACATATGAATGAGTTCCTCCGGGCAACAGCAATTCCGCCGTCTTCGTGATATTTATTTGATGCATATACAACATTCAACAAAGCGTCTTTCCTGGTGACATACCATGGACCTCCAGGCAGTCTCAGCCCTTTCCTTTGGCCAGGGGTATGAAACCAATGACCTCTATGATACCCAAGAATATTCCCAGATTCTTCCTCAACTATTGGTCCTGGCCATTCTCCCAGGTGTTGATCTACAAACTCCTCAAATTTGACCTTCCCCAGAAAGCAAATGCCTTGAGAATCTGCTCTGGACTTATTGGGTAATGCTGCAGCTGCAGCCAATGACCTTACATCGCATTTTTGAAAGGCCCCAAGCGGGAATACAACTTTGCTCAGCTGAGTCTGAGAGAGCTGTGCGAGAAAATAGGTTTGATCCTTGACTCTATCTGGCGTCATTGCTAATCGTGGCATCTCAAATCTCTCAACACGAGCATAGTGACCGGATGCAATTCTGTCATACTTTTCAGGACTTGATGCCTCTAGCCATTCCATAAATGCACCAAATTTGACTCTTGAATTACACAAAATGTCAGGGTTGGGAGTTCTACCAGCACGTATCTCAGCTATACAATGAGCCACTACCCTTTCCCAGTATGCATCAGTAAGAGGTACAACTTCTAAATGCACTCCTACGTTTTTGCATACTTCTTGACAGTACTCTAGGTCCTCTTCCCAAGGACAAGCATCCCAGAAATTTCTAAAATCCTCCTGAAACCAAATTTGTAGATAAAATGCAGTCACTCTGTGACCAGCTGCTTTTAAAAGATACAAAGCTAGGCTGCTATCAACACCGCCACTCAAGAGGACGGCTACATTAAGAGGCGCTGACTCAGGCTCACAACACGAAAGAAGGGAGGGAGTGTGAGACCAATGGTCATACGACGGCCACTGGCTGTGATCTGTCCACTGCGATTTTGTCGTATAAACTG
Organism: Axilococcus clingmanii; assembly: GCA_019693495.1. Classification (NCBI taxonomy): domain Eukaryota; kingdom Viridiplantae; phylum Chlorophyta; class Chlorophyceae; order Chlamydomonadales; family Chlorococcaceae; genus Axilococcus; species Axilococcus clingmanii. The sequence continues at coordinate 4,424 of JAAMXV010000060.1, forward strand.
AAGGTTCAAACTTTTTAGCAGCTTGTAGCAATTCATGTGGCCCTCCCTGGGTAACCGCAAGACAAGGCATCCTCTGTTTGCTCCTCTTGACATCTGGCAACAAATTGGGATTCGAAAATGGGGAAAAACACCTCAAGCTTACGGTACCATACATGTTACGATACATCAATCATGCATGCATAATTTAATTTAATTTCAAAAAATAAACATTTTTGGAAACTATCAGCTTTGGGCCCACGATTCTTGTATGTCTTTAGAAATCTTTACAGCTATCGGGAGGGTATATATATTAATCATTCTTTGGCTGTGCTCGTGAACAGTCTTAAGAAAGCTTTACTTTGAACAGTCAGGTCTTTAAATCAGAGGGACACCCTTTACCAATATCATCGGGCTTGCTTCTCATTAAAGCAAGCTGAGTATTCACTATGGATTCGTGTTTGCCTAAATACAATCCGAGATCCAGCTCACAGTATCTGCGTCAATGTGCTTCCATACCTGCAATTGTTAAACACCGACCATGTATGAGGTGGCAGACAACACGAGTATTGGTGAAAGCAGAACTTTCACCAGCTTCTAGTAATAGCAAGGCTAAGACAGGGATTTTTGTTACTGGAGGCATCGTATTAGCAGTATCTGCTGGACTACTCATCATGTCTGCAGGAGGAGCAGCACCCCTGCTGGGAACTGTTCGAAACTATCTCTCGAGCTCGGTGTTGGCCCGCTCTGGTTTTTTTGCAGCATTCAGCCTCATCTTTGCGTCCGAGCTAGGAGACAAAACCTTCTTCATAGCTGCATTATTAGCAATGCGTCTGGGTAAATGGATTTCTTTGGTTGGATCAGTAGCAGCATTGTCATTTATGACATGCATTAGCGTTGGCATTGGTGCAGCCGTCAAAGCTGTGCCGACTGCTGTTGAGAGCAGTGAAGCAGTTGGACAATGGCTCGGAGCAGTATTATTAGCATATTTTGGTATTAAAGCCTTAAGAGATGCCTGGAAATCACCATCTGGGGCCGGTGGAGATGAATTAGAAGAAGCTGAGTCTTCTGTCCAAAAAGCAGAGAAGGGTGGCAAAGTCGGTAGGGGTAGGCCTTGGCAAGCGCTCCTGGAGGTTGCTTCATTAATATTCATAGCAGAGTGGGGGGATCGTTCGATGCTAGCAACCATTGCTTTGGGGGCAGCTCAGAGTCCAGCTGGAGTCGCTGGGGGTGCCATTCTAGGCCACGCTGCGGCTACTCTCATCGCGGTCCTCGGTGGCGCAGTGTTAGCTGACCGCATTAGTGAGAAGACTGTTGGATACATAGGAGGAGTTTTATTCCTTCTTTTTTCTCTCGCTACGATTCTGGGATTGTTTTAAATGAAATGTAATACATCTATACTGTACATGCCATTACATCAGTAACACAGTACCACTCTACACCCATGGTACTTCATATCTCACATTCTCTCGATTATTGTTGCTCCCCAAGTATCCAGCATCGTCCATGCAGATGGTGGCTGGTAGCCCCACCCGAGTAATATCTATTCCGTGATCTCTTCTACATTTTCCACAGCTTGCCCCGTCTTCTTCCATGCACATGGATGCACATGTCTCCCCAAATTCGAGGACGCCAGCAGATGCTAAAGACGTCAAAAGTTGCCTCTCTTTTGAATCCCTTTCTGGAGATTCTGATTTGGCACAACCGTTGTAATAAATATGAGGGACCCCATGTGCTGTAGATAGACCGAACCCATACAGCACAAGTTTCTGACAGACCTGCAAAGCCAATAGGACAGTAGATAGCCCGGCACTCGGAGCGAATGGTAATCCCGTGTCTAAATGACTTTCCCAGTCAGGATGAGTTGCTATCCAGGTAATTTTGGGCTTGTTTTGATGAGCATTCCACAGAAGACCTTTAAGAGCATTTTCAGATTCTGTTTTAAGGAGGACAATCTCGTCGTCCGTTTCTTGATAACCCAGCGACTTTCCGGATGTCATCCTAAATGTAGTTTTTGTCCCTGCGATCTCCTCAAAGCCTTTTGTCGGCGCACTATTTACCCGAAACACAGCTTGAGCGCCATCTATTAGCTGTCCTAATTCATGAAGTAAGATCCCTCCTGATGATCCAACCACAGCACAGGATGCATACATTTTGCCTCTGAGCTCGGCATCAGTCTCAGGAAGAACGGGCAGCAATTTTGTGATCATACGTCTGTCAGCGAGTCTGCTGGCTTTCCAAATCTCACCCCTAGATGTGTTCAGCAGCAGTTCTTCCTGGCCTTGGACTGTGTGCCGTAGCAGCACCAAGTCTGAAAGATACACCAGACTTAATTTCTCTGCAAACTTTGGCAGTGTGGGCCAGGTCAACTTCAATGGATGGCCGCATGTCTTGCCCTTGTACAGAGAAAGACATTTGCATTGAAATGAAGTGGAATCACAGCTGCCAAACGGGGCACAATCGGTGGGCTTGCATTCTCGCCTAATCGTGCTCATAGTGTCAATGTCATGCATCTCTAGGTGTTCTTTCTCGTCCCATCCACCAAGCATTTTCAGAGCTGCAGTGGTAGCTTCTCCCTCACCCACCAGAACATCACTAGCTGTGGCAATGCCTTGCTCAAAAGCAATCCTTGTAGCTTCTGCAACCAGTGCCTCCAGGTCATCCTTTAAAGTGGTTGTCACTTTTGCCGCATCATATTCAAATATGAATCCACCGCCATTGTGAAGGTGAGTTTTATGTCCTTGGTTTATTAATGAATTGGGTTTCAACGTCGCAATAAAGTCTTTTCTCTCTTGATGGGATTCTATCAGTCTCTTCTTGATTTGATCAAATTTTTGGGATGGATTGTCCTCGGCAATTGGCCGTTCCTTTTGCAGTCTGGGTGGAGAAGCGTTTATGACATCCGTGTTATTTAGGTTATGAACATTTTCTGAGTCATTTTGGGATTCTATGGTGGTCCTATGGGATTCTTTGGGCAGGTATGTGTGTGTGCTCAGAGACAGATGCTGTTTAGCGGTTGGGAGCGTCGGTGGTGGCCAGATCGGTTTGCGGAAAAGGTATACTGTCTTACCGATGACAATGTGGCTGCTATGATGAAAATTAAAATAAGAATAAGAAAAGGAGAATACAGTAAAACGGTTCTCAAGCTCAAAATTTGTCTCTTCTTCTGGATCAATGAGCGATTGCTCGCCGCATATCGCGGCAGAATTTCCTTACTGTTTCTCATGGGTCATTTCGGCTCTTGGCCTTTTATAACACGAAATTTAATATCTACAAGATTATTACTTCGAACCAAAGAATAAATTTTGAAATCTGGTCGGCCGACCGAAAGATCAAAACAGTCGTGCTGACATGGATCTCCCAGTTTAAATTTATTTATGACGAGTGCTCGATTAATTCAACAAGAATAACGACAATCTCCAGCATTTCCATCTGAATTTTAGTCTTGGTGAATGTAATTCTTAAGAGCCATGGAGTTGTTGCTCATATCCCAGTCTTATTTGTTCAAATAACTCTATCAAAACGAAAACAACTACAGTTTCAGGTTCCCAGGTCGCTGGGGAAGCTCCACAATTGCAGCCATCCAGCGGCCTCGCCGGCCCTACCTCAACACCAATGAAGCAAGTCGGGGTTGGACGGCCTCGGAGTCCCATAGATTGGATAATGGGGAGAGTTTCTGCCCAGCCTCCAAAAATACCATTGCAGCCTGGGGCGATGGTCGCAGAAGCAGCTGCAGTCCAGGCTGCTGCAGCCTTACAATCCTGGGAGAGAGAGGAACAGGACTTAGATGATTTTGCATATGCCCAGTATGATTATGACGAAGAAGAGGAATATTTTCATGATCAGTACAGGCCTTTAAAATTGTTATTTGCTGGAGGTATAGCTGGTGCTGTAAGCCGGTCATCAACTGCCCCTATTGACAGAGTAAAGATGTTGCTACAGATTCAAGATACAAGGGCAAAATTAACAATAGCAGGAGCATTGAGGCGTATGTCGGCAGAGGGAACCTTGAAAGCATATTTCAAAGGTAATGGAACTAATGTTGTGAAAATTGCACCAGAGACTGCAATCAAACTGACGATGAATGATGTGTTTAAGCATGCTATTGCTGAGGATCCAGATTTCATCACTCCTCAACAACGTATGGTTGCTGGAGCTAGTGCAGGTGCAGTAGCGCAATCATTTATATATCCATTAGAATTAGTGAGGACTCGGTTAGCAGTCTGCCCATCAGGCACATATGCTGGTATAGCTGACTGTGCTAGAAAAGTAGCATCTCAAGAGGGTCTGAAAGCTTTCTACAGAGGCATAGTGCCATCAATGCTTGGTATTCTTCCTTATGCTGGTGTAGACATAACTTGCTTTGAGCTTCTCAAGGAGCATTTATTAGATGAATACGATGGTTACCCACCACCACACATGATATTGGGGGCTGGCATGCTCTCATCATCTGTAGCCCAGTTTGCGTCGTATCCCTTAGCACTTGTGAGGACTAGATTGCAAGCACAGGGTATTGGAGGCAAGCCCGTAAAATATAAGGGTATGGTTGATGTCCTCACGAAGACATATAGAAATGAGGGTTTCTTTGGACTCTATAAAGGCAGTTTGACAAATTTATTCAAATTGGCTCCTGCCGCAGGAATAAGTTGGGCAGTGTTTGAGGAAACAAAATTGTTACTAGGGGTTGACATGAGGTCATAATTAAATCTTCGCAGCAAAGTGTAATTAGGATACGTGAATTCTCGTTAACATGAGCTCGCTGTTTGATTGAGCGTCGAGATGTTGAGGTAATGCTCGTTCGAGGTATTGAGTGTCTATAGGGTTTGAAGTATGACTCCTAATGCAGGGCATCTATGGCATTGAATCGTCGACCAGTAGTCACAGCCTTCATTCAAAGAGCTACAGATGGCACGGTCTTACTACTCCAGCGCAGCGACGCAGTCAGCACATACCAAGGGCATTTTGCTGCAGTTTCTGGAGCAATAGAAGCCAGAGATAACTCTCGAATAGCACGTTGCTTGGAAGAAATCTTTGAAGAGGTGGGATTTTGTAAATCTGAGCTCACCTTACGGGCAATTGGAAGACCTTTGCCTGTGGATGATGGGAGTAAACATTTTATAGTGCACCCTTATTTGTTTGAGACGACAACCGTTAGAGAACCGATTTTAAATTGGGAAAATGACGAAGCAGTTTGGATAAATCCCAGTAAACTTTCAACATTAGAGCACTGTGTTCCAAAGCTTTCTGAGGCATGGGGACGAGTTCACCTTCGACCAGAAACAGCCAAAGGAGTCGCTGGTATTAGAGATGACCGGGAACATGGTGCTGCTGAGCTGGCAAGAATGTGTTTAGATATACTTGAAGGGGAAGTTGAGATTCTTTTAAAGAATCGTGAACAGGATTACATAAATAAATCAAAGAATGTTGCATATATTCTAGCAACTGCCAGACCAAGCATGTCAGCTCCAGCTGCTGTTCTTGCGGCTGCACTGGATGGAGCACTCAAGGAAAGTGCATTTCTAATATCACTGCAAAAGTCTATTCAGAATCAACGAAAGATACTGAAGACAATTCGTCAGAAGCTCATTTCAGAGGTGGATTTGCAGCTCAGGGATGGCATGACTCTTCTGACTCTGTCACTGTCAAGTTCTGTCTGTGCAGCCATCGGACACGCTGCTCAAACCAAGAAACTCAAGGCAGTAGTCTGCGAATCTCGACCCTTATTTGAAGGTGTTGCATTGGCAGAAGCATGGCAAAGAGTTGGAATTGAATGCACATTGATTACAGATGCTGCCGCTGGGATATACCTAGACAAGGACATCGTAGACATGGTCATCATCGGCGCTGATTCAATAACTCAATCGAGTATAGTGAACAAGGCTGGCACACTGCTGATTACTTTAGCTGCAAGAGAGAAAAGTATTCCTGTATATGCAATTACGGAGACTTTTAAATGTTTCCCATCACTGCTTTGGCAGGGGGAAAGTGAGGAAGAGATGGACAGTCTGGAAGTTGTCAGTAGCTGGACGAGGGAAGCTCCATGCCATGTAGAGAATAAATACTTTGATTCGTCTCCTCTGGAATATTTTCAAGCTATAATCACTGAAAATGGACCATTAACCCCCAAAGAGGTTGCAGAGCTCACCGGAGAACTCGAGAAATCCCACTCGGTTTTTTATGGTGATGGCTAGCCACCTGGCATTGGCAAGTCATTGATTCCTTGGATTGATCAGTGAACCTACCCTGACTAGGAATATACTAGTATTCGATTCCATAACGTTTCGACTGCGTTAGAGTCCTGCATGAATTCAAATTTGCTCTTCAAGTAGCAGCAATAATCCTTGAATGGACTCGTGATATGCCCCATATCGCGAACATGAATGCATGCGTCAACGCCGTCTCGGCAAAGGGAGCTTTAATAGTGCAGACGAGGGGATCAGACCTGCTTTCTTAGTCAGACTGTTGGTATAAAAAGGTAGAGATCGACCCTACAAGCCGCATAATTTGCCTTAAAGACTCTTCTAGCACTCATCTGACACTATTTCGAGACTTTCTGCCGCAATTGAACCATGAAACTCCTGTTTGCAATCATTCTGGCCATCGCTACCTCGACTCAATTATGTCGTGGTATCAAGCCTATTAGTGATTGGACCGGTGATGCCATCATTACACACTTTGGTAGGTGCATTAGAGTTGATCAATTGAGTTCTAGAAGTGTAAATGGCGGTTCAATTAAAGTCTGACTTTAACATGTGCAAGTGGCGGCCATTGTTCTGGGCATTTTGTCTCGCTTCTAGGCTTCAATTGACCGTTTGGATTACTAGTCGAACACAACGGACCCATGCTACCCCAATTAAGCGTATATAACCGCTGCCTGACTGCCTAACTTACTCAACCCATTGGGGTCTCTCCTTTTTGCAGGTGGCGCGCAAGATGGAATGGATCCCAGCTCCCGATCCTTTGGTACATCAGTTGGAGCTTGTGGCTTTGGAGACATTCCTAAAGATTCATTTCCATGGTTCTCTACTGCTGCATTCTCCTTGAGCAACCCATTCTCTCAGGAGCTGCCATCAACTGCCTGCGGGGCCTGTTTTCAAATCGAGTGTGCTGAGGGTGGGGATGTTTGCAAACTAGACAGTGCAGGAAGGCCTCTCAGTATTCTCGTACTGATTACTGATGTTTGCCCTGAATGTGCGACCCAACACATTGATGTTCAATCTCTGTCCTTCGCCAAAATGGCTGACCCAGGCATTGGGAGAATCGCCGTCAGGTATCGCCGGGTAGAGTGCAATGTTCCCGAGGACCTCAAGGTCTCAATTATGGATTGGGCAGGTGCAGGAGGCTGGATTCGTCTCACTGTTGATGATACTGGAGGACGTGGTTCCGTCAAGCAAGTATACGTATCCTCTGCAGACTCTCCAGACTCTTGGCAGCCCATGCAGAACCAATGGGGAGCTTCCTGGGAGTTATCTTCTTCCCCCAATCCTCCACTCAATTTCAAGTTTGAGGTTGACAGTGGTGAGACTGTGGAGTCGTTTGACGTGGTAAAACAAAATGGTGGCATCTCTGGTGGCCTTAGCAACCCTGTCAAATTTAGTACTGGGGATCAATTTGTGATTTCTGATCCAGCTGCTCAGAGTGTCTCTGCCTTTTCTGGAGGATCAGATCCAATGGTTGCCACATCAGACACCCCTGGTAATACGGAGGACGGCAGTGTAGTAGCAAGCAGCAGCAGTGCAGTCTCCCCTGTGACCGCGGCCCCTGGGCCATCTACTGAGGGTTGCACAGATTCTCGCCCACCTGGTGAGTATTCATGTTCTCAGCAGAAGGAATTTGGTGCTTGTGAGGCAGACTGGATGAAGAATGGTTTCTTCTGCGAAAGCACATGTGGCCGATGTGCCTCATCAATGCCAGCATCCTCCAGTGAGGGCTCTAGTGACTGCGTGGATGTGGCCCCGCCAGGAGAATATAGTTGCCAACAGCAAAAAGATTTCGGCAAGTGTGCAGATCCATTCTTGGCAAATTACTGTGCCGTTACTTGTGGCCGCTGCCAACCTAGTCAAGTCCAGGCTTATGGTAGAAAGTTATTGTTTCAACAGTAAATTACTTTTCATTTGATTGATTCATGTGCGCGGTGTGTGATTGTTTATTCTATGCGCTGTATTTTTCACATTGCTATATAAGAGGGAAGCCATTGGCACTTTCCACAAGGGCGCATCCTACCAGAGCAAAACACAGAATGGACGTGCTAAGTCTTGTTTTCACGAAGCAAATTTCAAAGCAACAATAGATTATGTTACAAAATGCAAAAACAATTCTCAAGTGGTACTACAGATTCTCTTCTAGCCAGTCAAGTGCCCAATATAAAGTCGCCACAGATGGAAGCAACATCTTGCCAGACTTAGCTAGCTTTCTTAATTCTGTTATACTCATTCTGTGCACTTCAATGAAAGCTTCTTCTACATCCCTAACCCCAGGATTCAGCTCCGTCTCTGGATCTATGCACAACCAAGGCTGAAATTTATTTCTACACCATTTGACTTCTGATTGTAAGTTAGCCTCAGATAGTAGGGGTATCCAAGTATCTGACTGTAAATGAGCTTCTTCCGACAACTCAGCTTTAGCACAGTCTAATAGGGTGGTGTGCTTCCTGGGGTCGAATGCCCCTGTCGGGAAGCAATAGCACATGGATGCATTGCCCTGGGCAAATTCTCTGAGTACAATCATTTCTCCTTTCCTCCAATCCCGGCTATGATGTTGATGGAAAGGTACAGCTACACAATACTGAAAATTGGCCCTCGGATGGCCAATTACGTCAAAATTATGGACCACCGCAGATGCACCGTCGATAGCAGGAAACTCGATTTCCACATCGTACAATGTCAGATACTTCTGGTATGATACATCTTCTGACACAACTTTAAACTCAATAACAGAATCATTCTCCGTTTTCTTGCACTTGAGATTGTGGCGTTCACTGCCACATTGTTTGTTTTCAGGAGACAAAGGTCGTGGAACTTTCGAACAGCTTTTACCACTCAAAGCCATTTTTTGAATGTTTCGAGTTAAAATCATTTGAAACAATGTGGGTTCGTCCGCAGCGTACTGTGCAAAACCAGTCATCATATGTGTCAAGGAATCCCTCCTTGGTGTCACCTCTGCCTCCATAGGGTTGGCCGATCACGCCAGCTGAACCGCAGGCAGATGGATTTGAGTCAGCCGATGATTGAGATATTGTATTCGAAAATAGCGTCAATTTGTACTCACTAAAACCAAAATTTATTGTTTCACATAGTAGAATTATACAGGTTGAGAGGGCGATCGATTGTAAGCAAGCATTTGTTGGGTGCACAATACTGGCCGCCGCAAAGAGGAGTTCTTATTTCCTTTACCGTTTCCAGCAATTGTCTGTACTTCAAAAATTCGACTTGAAATTTCTTAATAGTATTCCTGTCAGGTCAATACTGACGGCTCCTCCCATCCTCCTCTCTGAATGCAGTTTTAATATGTCTGGTCAAAAACAAGAGCTAAATCCTGTATGGAAAGCGATCAAGCCGTTTTTTAATGGTGGTTTGTCAGGAATGGCGGCAACTTGCATAATTCAGGTTTGTCACCCTCTCTTTGGTGGTCACGTGTCTCACTCATACATATTGATTCCCTTCTCGTTATTATACTCTGCAGCCCGTAGATATGGTTAAGGTTAGACTGCAATTGGGCGAAAAAGGAAGCCCTTTTAAAGTTGCTTCCAAGCTCATTCGTGAAAATGGCTTCGGGTCTCTCTATAAGGGGCTCAATGCTGGTCTTTTGCGCCAAGCAACGTATACCACTGCCCGTCTAGGCATCTATAACAATATCTACAATAGAGCTTTGGAATACAATGAGAAGAAACCACTGCCACTCTGGGCCAAGGCTGGTTGTGGTTTGACTGCTGGTGGGTTGGGGGCCCTAGTGGGCAACCCGGCAGATTTGACTCTCCTTCGCATGCAGGCAGACACCACTCTCCCACCCCAGCAGCGCCGTAATTATAAGGGCGTCACCGATGCTATGACACGAGTTGTCCGTGAGGAAGGTATTGGCGGCCTATTCACTGGGGCTGGGCCAACTGTCGTGCGTGCTATGGCATTGAACATGGGCATGCTTGCCTCTAATGAAGAAGCCAAGGAGTGGCTGACGGAGATGGGCTTCCAAAGGGGAGGATCAGTTGTTGTTCTCGGTGGTGCTATGATTGCTGGGTTCTTCGCTTCTGCTTGCAGTCTTCCATTTGATTTTGTGAAGACCCAGCTGCAGAAGATGCAGCCTGATCCATTGACAGGAAAGGTGCCATACACCGGCGCTGTAGATTGTGCCCTTCAAACGTTGAGACAGCATGGGCCATTCCGTTTCTATGTAGGCTTCCCAACATATTTGGTGCGCATAGCCCCCCATGCTACTTTGACTCTTGTTGTTCTGGATGCCCTGCCAAAGCTAGAATCGAGGTTTGGATTATAAATGTATTCACCATTCAAGGCACTGATGTTGTTTTGTTACTAGCGATAATCTTTCATTACAGTGTTTGTTGTTTAAAAGGGACTATTCTTCAACTACCATTGATGGATCTAGCGAGCTTGAAATTGCAGCATGTGCCTTCTCTAACAGTTCATCCGCATTGCTACCACTAGGGATAGCTGGATGAATAATCACCTTTACCTTGCCTGGAAACAACAGATACTCTTTCTTATTTGGCATAAGGTCTCCAGTCCCTACCAATGTCACTGGAATAACTGGAACCTTGGCTTTTGCAGCCACGGAAAATGCACCCTTTTTAAAAGGATACATCTTACCATCTTTACTTCTGGTTCCCTCAGGGAAAAATAGTACGCTTGCACCTCGCTTCAGCAATGCTCCACACTGTTTTAAGCACTCTAGCTGACTGCGTCTGTCTACTCTGTTTATCATGACGTGTCCTGTCAAGAACATGCTCCAACCAATAATTGGGATCAAAAAATTGCTTGTTTTGCTGATAAATTTGAAGTCTTGGTGCAGATGGAAGAGGGTATAAATATCTAGGAAGGATAAATGGTTAGAGACAAACACTGCAGGCTGATCTGGAGCTGGCAAGTTCTCTAACCCTTCAATCTGTACTGGATAATACAAGAATGTAGTGAGTTTAGCCCATACAGTGTTGATAGAATGCTCTGCTCTCCTTCTATACTTGTCAAATACCATAACGAACGGATATGCTGCCAACATCAAAACAAACAAAGGTGCTGCAAAAGCAAAGGTTGTCAGATAGAAGCAGAGCGCCCGAACACCGGCTACGGCAGTCCAGAAAGAGGATTGGGAGGGTGCTGATCTATGGAAATCTGAAGTTGTTGCAGCAGCGGAAGCCTTTACGACATGAGTTTCGTCTCTCAGTCGCTGTCCCCTTGCACAGCTAAGACGGGATCCACGCACTGATGCGATACTTGATTTAAGGCTACCCTTCCTAAATCTAGTACTATTTGTGCCTGAAGGTGGCAGATAAGAATTCAAAGTAGTTCTCGCTCGCATAGTCCCTTCGACAGTGCACAGGATTCTAAACGTGGCAATCTCTCAAGACGACAAGAAATGCTCTTCGCCGCTTACAAGCTACTAATGAAGTTATTACTAGATGTCACCTGCTATTCAACGCGTTATGTAATCTAATTTCATTAGAACCACAGCAGATAGATATGTATTCCATTTTGAGAGACAATGAAGGTCCTCTAGCCTCATCATCATCATACATTCTTCATTGCAAGTTGGACTCTATCATCTGCAGCACTGATGGCTGCAATCATCACATCCCAAAACTTCTCATGATCCATTTCTATGCACACGTCGCAATTCGGCGCCTTCCCACTCTGATTCCATACATCCACCACTGTCTGACCTGCCGTGAGAATGGAACTCGTCTCAATGTCCACTCTCAACCTACGAACTTTAGTAAAGGCCTGAGGAGCAAGTAAATACGCTACTGCACATGGATCATGCACCGGTGGATGATCGAAATCAAAAACTTCTTTATAAGTTTTGGCAAAAAACGTTAGCAAATCCCGAATCGTTGCCTTGAATGGTGTCCCAAATCCAATCCGGTCAAGAATGGATGTTGTGGCCAACACAGTGTGCGTGACTTCTAATGGCACCATGCAAAGTGGAACCCCACTTTCAAAAACTAGCTTTGCAGCCTCAGGATCTGTTTGAATGTTGAATTCCATGACAGGGCCAGTATTACCAACACCGAGACACCCTCCCATAATGACAACCTCAATCATGGTGAGCACCTCAGGATACAAGGCAAACATCAAAGCAACATTTGTCAGGGCTCCAGTAGCAACCAATTTGACTATTCTACCATTTTCTTGAAAATTCTCTCTAATGTATTTGTACATACAGATGGGAGCAGGACCAGGACAGGCTTTAAGATCACTTGGCGGGAAGAGGTTTGCTCCACCGGGGCCATCCAAGCCGCTATTTCCATGAATTTCAGGGCATAACAATGGAGGCCGAAGCAGAGGCTTGGATTGGCCTTTTACAACTGGGATATGTGGAAGATTTATGGCAGATAGGATACGGAGGGCGTTGTCTGTTGTATTTTCGACAGTCGTATTTCCAGCAATGGTAGATATGCCGATGAGGCGGAGTGATTGGCTATAGCCTGCACTAGGAAACGCATTTATGACGGGATATATCTATCAGGATCTTTGATGATGACCAATTGCACACCTGCTAAGATGATTGCCAGGGCATCGTCGTGGCCCGGATCGCAATCGAGCCAGAGTGAGATGGTCATGCCATGAACGTCAACGTTAAAGGTAGGCTGCAGTGAACTGTAAATTCTCGCTCTGAGACCCTGCAATAAATCTCTCTGGTACTTAAATTTAGGGATCGCAGTGAACGGCAACAGTGAATGTACGAGCCTGTCCTCTGATGCTTTTTATACGGGAATTTTCGAAGCCGCGATCATTGGATTAGCTTTCATGTGGTTGATGAAATGGAAGAAACCAAGGAACCTCTTGCTTTCATCTATTATGACATGTTGATTCTACGCCTGAGTGCTGCATGACTGAGCAAAGCATAACCCTAGTAGGTTGCGATTGCAAGGAGTGATCACATAGACTTTTAGTTGTCAAACCAATGTCAACGCACGCTTCTCCTGGAAAAAGCAAACACAATAGAACGCGCAGTGGTGTGCCTACAGATGAATTGCCCTTGCTCCAGGGCTGGCTAAACCGCGAAAGTAATGTCGTGGATAAACTCGTCAACAAGCGGTATGGAGCTCTGTATCCCACGGTTTTTGCCACCTATAGAAAGGAGACTGACGAGGTATGTTATTTGATTGAAATTTTGGAAAATGAACTCCATTTATCACTGTCCTCCTCAAGCAGTCACCGAGCAAAGTGTGGCCCCTTTCCAAGGATGTCACTCTTACTCCAATTCAAGAAACCAAATGCCACCTTAGGAAGCCAGGAGCGAGTACTTTATGGGCAGTCGCTAGAGGTGCTTATGATGATGTTCAGCAATTTGCTTTTACAATATCGTGGCCTCATGGTGGTGTATTCGGGACTGATGAGCTCTGTGTGGCCTTTGACACCAGGGAGAATGCTGAGGAGTGGCATCAGACATTTAAAGATGCAGTTTTGCATCTTTCCACATTAGAACCAGCGATTTCAGTGAGTGAGCATCCTGGAGCTGTGGATACAGTTCCTAATCTCCCAAAGTTTCCCCGCTCTTCTGCCAGTAAAACGGGCAACATGCTCAATAAACCAGGAAATGCACCCAAACAAACTTCTATTCCTGCTCAGCAAAGCACCTCCACTTCTTCCAGAAGAGCCTGGGCTAGTGTACTGCATATCAATGGAGTTGCTGTTTACTCAGAGGAAGTAGATGAAGATGGGGAAGGAGGAGCTGTTATGGTCAGCGCTGTCGTCCAAGCCCCGCCACTCGATGTCTTCCATAATCTTGTCCAAGAAAGGAAAACAGAGGGCCTTGGAGTCTTCAGCGGAGCTCGTACCGTTGAAGTATTGGATGCAACCACTCAGGTAGTGGCTCAGAAATGGGGGGGCACAGGGTTGATCGGTGCATTGTGTGCACCACGGGAAGCAGTCATGCTGCGGACGTGGCGGAGGGATGAGGATGGTACATTCATCGTATTGTACCAGTCAACAAAGCACAGGAATGCACGGCCATCGTCAGATGGATGGGGTTGGAAAAGGCCAGTCACAGTTGACGTTACTGCAGCAGGATTTACTATCGCACCTTTATTACCCAGGTATATTCCGAAGGGAGCAGAGTCTCCTGAATGTTTGGTCACTCTTGTCCTCAAGGCAGATTTAGGGGGCTTCCTTAATGAAAGGGGCCTGTTCTCGCGAATGATGGGCCCTATTGCCCAGCATGCGCAGCGTAGTCTGTTGGAGCCAGTGGTGACTTCTATCATAATTTTGAGAGATACGGTGGAGCAGAATCGATTTGTTGTCCGCCCCCTCAGTGGGCCCCCAGTCAGAGAAAGTGATTCTTTTGTGGCATCCCAGAAACCCGCCATGATGCAAAGATCCACAACAATGCTCGCTTACAAGAGAAGCACTACTATGCGAGAGGAACAAAAACTGGCAGCGACGCCACCATCTTTCCGATACATTTCAAGAGTAGAAGCTCCAACTGCAATATCTGAAGAAGAGGAAGGAGAAATGCCAGTGGAGGAGACAGATGCTTGGGCAGTGGCTGGAACCTGCAAGCCAGAATTTTGGAATTCTCCTGGGGCATCAATATTCAAGGTGAGAGGACCCAACTATCTTGCCGACAAGAAAAAAATGGATGCCGCCCCTCCTATGTTTGAATTAGTGGCTGTTGATTTGCTCGAGTTGGAAGAACCTCTCTTTCATATTGGCCGTCTGTTGCCTTCTGTCAAGAAGAGTCCTGCTCCATTCCTTTTTACAGTACAACTGATGGTACCGGCACACCCTCCTCTCAGCTTAGTAGCTACGTGGGCAGCACCCATGGCCATAGCAGGCAAGTCGGCAGAGGACTTGATGTCTGAGTTTGAATTGGAGCAGGGACCGATACCAGACTGCTGTGGAGCCTTCTTTAGGAACTTTACAGATTTTATCGATGGTGATGGTGCAGAGGCCGATGCAAAAAGGAATAAAAGATTTAAACTTATACCCAACATCGTTCAAGGGTCATGGCTCATAAAGCAGAGTGTCGGTACAACTCCAGTCATCCTGGGTCAAAAACTCACAACAAAATATGCGCGGGGAAAGACTGATGCGGGAGCAGATTACTTTGAAGTAGACGTCGACATTGGATCATCGAGTGTGGCTGCATCCATCACCAATCTTGTATGTGGTGCTACTCGGAGTCTGACTTTGGATATGGCTATCTTATTGGAAGGCCAAAGTGGAGAACATCTGCCTGAACAACTGATCGGCAGCATTCGATTACCGAAAATTGACTTGAGGACTGCTGCATACTTGGACGATACTACTGGAAAGATTATAAAGCCGGAGAGTAAGTGAATACATAAATAAATCAACTAAGAAACTTGGTTATACAGTACTGCATGAAAGGTCTTGTGAATGTAAACTGTCGCCTGACCATCCAATTTTTGCGGCTTCGTCAAGGCTTTTATCCATTGCAGCCAGAGGGTTATCCGCGTTCCATACGCTTCCCAACAGTGCTGCCCCACTGAAGCCCAATTCCTTTAATTCTTTAAATTTTTCAGGGACAACACCCCCAAGAGCTATGACAGGGTATCTTGATGTAGCCAGATAATGCTGGAGATCATCATTTCCCAATAATAATTCTGAACTCATAGTCTGTTTAGAAATGCTTGGGTAGAGACGGGATAAAAAGACATAGTCTAAATCTCCCATGCAGGTTCCTAACTGTGATAGTTGATGGAAACTAGTTGATACAGTTCTTACGCCACTGGGAGCTCTGATGATACCATCCGGTCTATCAATTTCCTTGTAATGGATACCCTTCAGTTTCCATGGCGGTGCGGCATGGTGGAAGGTGTGAAGGACACAACTGCTACAGTCCCTTAATGAAGACAAATATTCAGTGCATTGCCACTCATGTGTCCAATCTTTGCGAATATGCAGCGTCCCTAGTCCCCGCTTCATCATCTTGCGAACGAGTGCAATCTCATTCGGGACAGTGACGGGTGGCGTTATCAAAACAAGCATTCCTTTCGAGACGGATCAATCGCACACTGGCCGTTACATTAGGACTCTAAAATTTTCTTCGAAGAGTTTGTACGGAGGGCTCTTCTTCGTAGTACAGTTTGTAGAGAGTTCAAGAGACCGCCCGTGTTGCCACAGCTTGTATGCATCTCAGCCCCTCCCCATGTATGCCCCAATAACTATACATGGTATTGAATCCGTGCATGGCATACCAAGATCTATAATTACGGCATTCTTTTTTGACCATTGCTTGTACAAGACCAAACTTCTCCAGCTCTTTTTCAAAATCGATACCCATGGCTTTGAGGCTCGCAATCTTCCTGTCCAGGGCCACCATGGCAAGGTTGAATAATTCTGAATCCTTTAAGTTATGTGCTTCTATGTAATCTATAAGATGTTTAGGTACTATATCTGCATGTGGGTATACATCGCCCCTCACCCTTGCTTTCATATAAGCTATGTCTTCCATTTTGAGACCGTACTCAAGAGCAAAGGCGATTAAGCTTTCATCAAACCTCTCCGCAATGAAGACAAAATTATACTGCTCAAACGCCTCTTTTGCTGTACTTTTTGCACCAGCAATTACCTTGAATATAGAATCAAAGTTTGTAACTACATGATGGTTTTCAAATCCTTCCAACAGTGTGCAATTTAACTTATTTTGTAGTTGAGTAACACACTTTCTGCCTTCTGATAGGCTATGCTTGTTTTCTCCAGAACCCAAGATATTGTAAAAGTATTGTGACAGTGTCCTCCCAACAGGATGTCTCACACTGGTGAACAAGAAAGTATCTCCAATCAAATCCAGGGCTTCAGGCATGAAGATACCGTGATTTGATATTCCAATCTGGTCATACCCAAGGGAGTGGGCAGCCTTCACAACATGGGTGATGTCATCCGCGGTTTCCCATTCTCTAGCCGGCGGCGGCGGCGATAAGCACAAAGTGCTATAATGCCCACATACTGTACGGAATACTCCTGACATTGTTGTCCCCCCAACCTTATACGTCTTCACAAACCAGAAACTTGCGGGAAACGGTGTGACTGTCAACCTGGTGAGCTGTAATGATGAACTTGAAACAGTTTGACCAAATGCACTTAGGGTTGTCTCCCGTACAGCCATATAAAGTAGGACGGCTGTCGTCAATGCCATTGACAAAAGGATTGGAGAATTATACAGCGAGGAATTTAAGGTATTATGTTTAACAGCTTTTATCATTGTTGCAGTTTGATGGAATCGAAGTTTGATCACTTTCGTAACATAACATAAAGAACTAATACTAACGCTACCAAAGACTAAAGACTGAATTTAAAAAGTAGCTGCATTGTTTCACGCCGCAAACTGGTTGTCTCTGCCTTGGTAAAGTCAAACATGCGACTTGTGTTGACTTCTGTTTGACTTACATATCGCAAGAACTCCAATCAGTAGCCAGCCCCCCTCATGACAGCTCTGATGCATCTAGTCCCAATACCATTATCTCTAAAATAACTATAAACAGTATCGAAGTTATGCTGGGAGTACCATTGCCTATAATGGCTGCATTCTGCTTGCACCAAAGCATTAAGTTCCTTAAACTGTCGAAGAATTTCGTCAAAGGCAATGCCTGTCGTTTTCAAATTTTCTATTTTCTGATTCAGAGACTCATTGGCCAGATC
>JAAMXV010000600.1:0-45279 GCA_019693495.1 Axilococcus clingmanii
CTCTACAGCAGGACTCTCTGAATATTCCACTTTCTGACAGAGAGAAGTCGTGACAGCAGGAGGTAGGACATGTGCAGAATAAAGAGTCTGCAGCTCTCCCTGCATAATCGGAGCAATCTCCTCCTTGACTACCTCTTGACACATCGTCTGAATGGCTGAGGCAGATTGAAGAGTCTGCGAGTCTTCCTGAAAAGAGGGAAGAATCTCTTCTTCGACGGCAGCTTCACCAGTCATCTGAATGAGAAGGTCAGTAATTTCTAAACTGTCCTGAGCTGTCTCGCTGGTACTCTCCGTAGTCGCAGCCTCAGCAATGCCATGCTTTGCTGCCTCGCTTGATGGCTCCTCTTCGAATTCAGTCACTTCGCAGCTGGCCTCCGACTCCTCAGGTGTGACTTCTTTTGACGCCTCAATCTGATAAACACGGTTGATTGTGATGCTTGGCTTCATAATAGGGCTATTTGAAGGCTCCACTTTCTGAGACATAGAAGTTTGGACAGCAAGAGATTTGGTACCCTGGTATGACTCATCACGTCCTGGGAGGTTGCGTGGGCGTCTGCGTCTGGAACTGCCCTTCTTTTTATTCTCAACAGTTATCCACTCTTGAGCAGCATCAGCATTGGCAGATGATGGTGATGTCTGCATTGCAGGTGTGGGCACCAGATTCTTCTTGAGAGCAGCAGCATAGCTTGGAGCTTTTGGAAGTGCTTGGGGAGCAACCAGGACAGCGGCTGGAGCTTTTGCATCAAAAGTATGACTCAGACTTGTTTCAGTCTGCATGATCGCTGCTGAGTGGGCAACTTTTGCTTCCTTCACGGACCCCTTGGTGGATTCCAAGGCCCTTCCTGGCTCTTTGATTTCCAGCTTGTCATCTCCAATGCTTGGCCCTTCTTCACTGCAACTGTGTTTGCAGTTGGGGTCCCCGGCAGTAGTAGCACCAATTTGATTCACCTCCCCATCAGGGCCTTGAGATTTAAGTTGTGACACTTGGTTGAGGATGTCGGCATATGTGGCAGGTGCCTGTTTGAGTGAGTGAATGGGCTTGCTGGCTGCCGAGCATTTGCCAATAGGAGATGACTTTTTAGATGTGCCCGTTTTCTTTGACCTCTCCTTCTTGGAAACAACTTGAGTCCAGCCACCATCGTCACGCATTTGTATCTGACCAGAGTTGTGGGCTGAATTTAAAGAGCTAGTGGACTGGCAATCAGAGACATCCTTGTCAGAGGTGCTTAGCACATCATTCTGCTGAATTGGTCTTATGACAGACCCAATGAATTGATCAATAGAAGCTCTGTCTGGAACAGGCTTGACTACATTGACGGCAGGCTTGCTCTCTTCCTTTTTAGGCAGTGAAGCATTCTTCTTAGAAACAACTTTGGTCCATCCATTCTTCCGCTCAAGTTCTTGATTTCGCTGGGCACAATCACTGGGCATTTCAGTTGTGGCTGAAGCCAAACTTCCACCGTTGGTAACAATTACCTTTATGGTCTCTTTTGATGCAGCCTCATCTTCAACCATGAGAGCTAAAGGAGAATCAACAGGTGACAAATTCTCAACTTCAACCTTCTCGATGGCAGCAAGTTGCTGAGCTTCGAAGCTACCAGCCATTGCAAGCTCATCAACAGCCATAATTGTACCCTGGACCTGCAGATCTTCGACAGCAGCGTCGGCAGCGATGACAGTCACATTTTCAGTGATGATGTTCTCTGCCGGTGGCTCAAACACAATCTCAGCTGGGATCGTAGAGCGATTGGCCTCCCCTTGCTCAGCTGGAGAGTTGAGAGCCCAAGAGCCCGGGTGGCACAAAGGTTTAACAACCCGTATCTTGCCTTTCTTCATCACAAGCCAGCGGCCATCCATGAATGCCTCCTCCTCCGTATCTTTGACAGAAGAAGGGAACTGAGGTGCCTTTTTGGCCTGTGAGTGGCAGCTTCGAAGGGTAGCAACGTAGCTGGCCTGGTTCGCATCCCCAGAGGTTGAAAGGACGGCAAGAACCTTTGAAACTACTACAGAGGATGGGTTGAAGGCAGATTTCTGACTGCCTGCAGCAAGGGGATGGGAGATCTTAGCTGCCTGGGTGGGTTCAGCGCCTGTGTCGTGGGGATGGCGGTTAGGAAGATTGGCAGTAACAGAAACTTCAAAATACTTTCGAAATTTCACGTCTTTCAACGACAGAAAGTGTATCACGGGCAAATTCGTACCTTTCTTGTCTTCACACTGGGTATTTGGACTTTTGCTCTTTTGGTCGATTTTATGATCAGACGTGAACCCGCCCTTGTTTGGGCTCTGATTCTCGCTTCTAAAGCTATTCATGATTGTTAGAACTCAATTGCGATCAAACTTTTCAAAGTTATATGAAATATTGATAATATTTTGGCAGAAAGTGGAAAACTTGTGGCAGTTGTACCCTTTTTCAAACAGCGTGTTTAGCTAAAACAGTCGTTTTCACGAAAACGTCCATTATAGACAATTCAAGGAAGACTGCAAGGACACGATTCAGGGGAGGGGCGAGAATCTGTTACCATCTAATCCCCCCGAGACATGCCCCCCCAACCTCGCCTCACTGACTCATTGTTTCGAGGTCAGTGTTCGAGTCTAGGCACCCGGTCACAGTGGGACCCTCAAAACATGTTCCATTGCATTCTTGACGAGTTCAGGTAGGACTCGAGAAGCTTATTTGAGGGTATAGAAGACTATGAACGAATGGGTACGTCTTTTGATCACACCTGTAGTTGTAGCCATTGGCGACGTCATCCCCTTTTTGCCTCTGTCAGTTCTACCTCTAAGTAAGTGCGTAGAACTCGATCAGTAAATGACGCTCTACAACCAAAAAGGGCTACGCAACGTCCCAATATTTTGCCTTCGAAGCAATCTTATTGCACAGATCACCCTCCTGCGGCCACCAAACAGATTTTACATCAACGTTCGTTAAGCATTGGTGCTAGAAATCTAGGTTAGGAAAGGCAAGTAGATTGGCAGAGCTGATTCATGCTTCACAGTTCATTACAAAAGTCGCTTCTTCCTACAGTATATGATGGTACCTACAAAAATAACTATTGCAACAACTGATGTCGATACAGCTATCGACACGAACTGCGAATAAGGTCCTTGCCCATCTTGCCCGGGAGACAGCTGCAAATTCATCGCAAATAATCCGGTAATAGCTGTGACAAATGCCACTGAGGACGTCAATGTTGTCAACAGTAGATCTATCCTAATGAGTTGATTCCGATGATTATCTAGTTCAATATTAATGAAATCTTCAGTATCATCAACATACTCTCCTAAAGCCTGTAACTTGTTGTATGTGTTGTCAATGCGCATGAAGTACGCCTCCAACAACATTTCTACCTCCTCTATTGCCTCTTCCTCTTGTTCACTACTGTCGGAGTAAGTCACTGCAGACCTAGGGGTGATGGGTGACTTAGCTCCCATATCACCACTCACATGCAATGGAACATCAAAAGGTGTAGCACTAGCAGATCTTCCCGTCCGAAGGGCATCTGCCTGTCGTTCAGCATCTCTCGCCGACAAATTCATATCGTGCATGTCGCCGTCATCATCTAGAAACTTTTCTAAGACCTCCCTCAGCGTCTCTACTCTTGTGGTGAGTCTTACCATCCTATTTTTGATGCGGCGAACTCTCTCTAAATTAGCTGTTGATACCTTGACAGTTAAGGCATCCAAGGCAGGATGAGCCGAAGACTCCAGATCACTTGTCAACCTTTCGAGATAATAAGAGACATGATCTAGGGCTACTTCTAGGACTCTCAATTCAAAGGGCAGTTCATTTGGACCAGCTGCATTACCTGTTGCATCAGAAGCAGTGACACTCTGAAAATCTATAGCAGACTTTGAGGGTGGAATGCCAGCAGCGACGGCAAACAGCCGCCGACGCAACTCCTCTACGAATGCCGTCACGTTCTCGTCGTCTAAATTCGTCACGTATGCCTTCTCAACTGTGACTATCATTTTTATGTATTCTAAATTTATGACCAAAGCTTTTTCACGACAGAGAATAGCTGAAGGGTAACTGGCAGCGAGCTGAGGGTCCAAGAGGCGTAAATCTCGCAGCTGGATTCCCATCTGATGCGCAACATCGTTCTTGTATGTAGTCATGAGGGTAAAGTCTCCTTTACTATCGATGACTATCCACTTTCGCTGACCAGCGGTTGTCTGCTTCTTTAGCATGCTCTTTCGTTCTTTTGCTCTCGCAGGGTGGTATGTGGGAAGGTCTAGAGGAGGCAACGCTGAAGAGCCGCTAGCTGCGGCTGCCGCTGCAGGAACTGCTGCGCTTTCGACCCAGCTTGCAATGTCAAAGGGAGTTTGAGCATGTCCTATTTCCTGGAGCTCCAAAAGAGGAGTATTA
Organism: Axilococcus clingmanii; assembly: GCA_019693495.1. NCBI lineage: Eukaryota > Viridiplantae > Chlorophyta > Chlorophyceae > Chlamydomonadales > Chlorococcaceae > Axilococcus > Axilococcus clingmanii. The sequence goes on from JAAMXV010000600.1 coordinate 4,367, forward strand.
TTTCCACCATTCTGGCCTCCGGTGTCCATTTGAACGAATTTACTATTGCACAAGCAGCCACGAAACTTTTCAATCTGTTTTGAATACTCAGATTAGCGGATAATCTAGAGATACTTTGAAAAGAGGGCCGGCTCAGCCCCAATATTCTTCGCACTCAAATTGTAACTTTTATGATCAAATTAAAGTCAAGGAGGGTGACTGGATGGTGGGTCGGGTTCATGTATTTGATTTGCAATTAATAGAGTACACAAAGAAAATTGAATTTCCGGCCATTTGGTACGTTACCATGTCCACCGAATACATCCCGAGTTCCTTTGTCAGTCAGCAGCAGCACTTGACATTCCCAACCTGTACACTCGCACTCATCCATGGTCTTTCTCTCATTAAGCTCTGCATGTGAACCCTATTCATTTCATCTTCTGCAATTCCTCCTGCAATTCTGGAATTATTTTGAAGAGGTCTCCCACCAGCCCATAGTCAGCAATCTGAAAGATTGGAGCGTCACGGTCGGAATTAATGGCAACAACGATTTTAGAGTCTTTCATGCCAGCAACATGTTGAATAGCGCCACTAATACCTACAGCGATATACAAATCTGGTGCCACAACCTTGCCAGTCTGACCAACTTGCAAGTCATTGGCTACATAGCCAGCGTCTACGGCCGCCCGGGAGGCACCGATCGCCCCTCCCAAGGTGTCGGCTAAATGTTCCAGCATTGAAAAGTTCTCGGCGCTCTTCAATGCCCTACCTCCTGAAATCACAACCTTTGCTTGGCCTAGCTCAGGCCTTTCTGATGCGCTCACTTCCTCTGATACCCATTCAGATGTTTTGAAAGCGGCCTGTGCTGCCGCCATTTCATCGCTTTGTATTTCTTCAATACGTGCTGGGCTATCATTTTTCATTTCCACAGGAGCAAAGGCGGTTGTCCTGACACTTAACATACGTGGTATATCATCATCCCTGCACTTCACTGTAGCCAAAGCATTACCTGCATATATCGGCCTTACAAAGGTATCCCCATCTTGTATTTGAATGACATCACTGACAGGTTGGACATCCAACAGAGCTGCTGCTCTTGGCAATATATTCTTGCCAAAGGTGTTTGAGGGAGCTATGATATGAGTAAAGTTCCTATTTTTTTGTACTTGTGCTACCAAAGCAGCGAGGGGCTCTGCTAGTGACCTCAACAGACATCTGTCTTCAGCAATGAGGATGGAATGTACTCCCTCTAGTTTTGATGCTGACTGTGCTGCGCTTGCAATCTTGTCTCCAGATACGAGTAATGTTATCGGTTGATTCAAGGTTTTCGCCGCTGCTACAGCGTGGTTGGTGGAAGGAAGCAATCGGCCCCCTTTGACTTCTGCCAAGACAAGACTACTCAACTGCAAGGAGGGCGCTGATAGCAGGGTATCTAGCTCAAAACCTTGAGAATAGCATTATTTACAAGACTTTCAAAGGTTGTCGATAATCATTTCGAGACACTTACAGCCCTGGAAAACGCTGCGAACAATTTCTTTCGCTGATACGATAGCGTTGACAAATGCTGCATATCTTAACGTTGAGTTCTCGCCTCAATAATATCTCATTATGCGATATGAAACAAGACTCTCGACCCAATGCTGCAACGATGTATTCGACCATTAGATACTGCACGCTGTCAGTATGCTGACATGTCATCACGACTCCAATATTTGAAAAGTTGTTAAAACCATTTGAATACATTTTGAGCAAAAAGTTAAACTGTTACAGCCAGTGATTCATTATATGACATTGGAGTGACTTATTATTTTGATTGCTCACTCGTCTTGATCGAATTGGAAATGCTTTACTAGAAGAAATGCAGGGCAAAAACGTCGAAAATAATTCTCTTGCCATGAACAATGAAGCCAAAAGAAAGATGAATGAGGTCTCAGATCGGCCAAATAAACGTCCAAACAACGATTTGGATGATTTGATTGATGAAGAGTTTGCTATGGAGCCGGATCTGGAGGAAGACTTTATGGATTTGGGTTCAATGGAAGTAGACGAGGGTGTATTGGGGGAAGCTGGGAAGAACTGGTGCCGACCTGCACCACTGCCAATCAATTGCACCATGGACTCGCTTGTCTTTCAGCAGTTGGAGGTTGATTATGTTGTGGCAGCCCCACACCAGACATTTTACCCTACTGACTTGAAAGAGGTCCCTGTCATTCGTATGTATGGCGTAACAGAAAAGGGTAACAGTGTCTGCACTTTCGTCTATGGTTTTGAGCCATACTTCTTCGTTGAAGCTCCAGCTGGTTTCAGCCCAGACGATTTGGACCCACTTGCAGAGGAGCTCAGCAAAGCCCTTGCTGGAAAGGACAAAAGTAGAAATATCCGTCAATGCCTTAAAGTGGAGATAGTACAAAAGCAAAGCATCATGTTTTATCAGCCCGGGAAAGTGCGATCTTTCTTGAAGATCACAGTGGCAATTCCCAACCTCGTCGCTCCCTGCAAGAGCTTGATAGAGCAAGGTCTATATCTTCCCTTTCTCAGCCATAATTCAAGATTGCAGGGCATTACTTATGAGTCCAATGTGCTCTATGCTTTGCGTTTTATGGTAGACAAAAGCATTGTCGGCGGAAACTGGGTGGAACTGCCTGCAGGAAAATATTCTTTCTCTCCCCCAGGCCAACTACAAAGCCACTGCCAATTGGAAGCCCATGTGCGCTGGGATTCAGTTCATAGCCATGCGCCAGATGGGGAATGGGCCAAGTTAGCTCCTTTCAGAATCTTATCGCTGGATATCGAGTGCCAAGGTCGTAAGGGTCATTTTCCAGAGGCCAAATACGACCCAGTCATTCAGATAGCCTCCCTCGTCACTGTTCAAGGAGAGAACTCACCTACTGTGAAGAATATCCTAACATTAAAATCTTGTGCTCCGATTGCTGGAGCCGAAGTGGAGTCCTTTGAGGATGAGAAAGAGCTCTTAATGAGATGGAGAGATCTCATGTTGGAGACAGATCCAGATGTGCTTATTGGCTACAACATCATCAATTTCGATCTGCCATATCTATTAGACCGAGCAACCACACTGGGCATTCCAAACTTCTGGTGTTGGGGCCGTATGCGTAACCGCCGTGTCAGAATGAGAGACAAGCGTTTCTCTAGCAAAGCGTATGGCACTCATGACTATAAGGAGATTACTATAGACGGCAGAGTGCAGTTTGATCTATTGCAGGCAATCCAGAGAGATCATAAACTTTCTTCATATTCACTGAATTCTGTCTCCGCTCATTTCTTAGGAGAACAGAAGGAGGACGTCCACCACAGCGATATTTCTGTGCTGCAGGAGGGAAATGCCGAGAGTCGACGCCGCTTGGCCATTTATTGCCTGAAGGATGCATATCTTCCTCAGAGATTGGTGGAAAAGCTGATGTATATGTACAACTACACAGAGATGGCACGTGTCACAGGGGTCCCCATGTCATTTCTACTCTCTAGAGGTCAGTCAATCAAAGTGTTCAGCCAGATCTTGAGAAAGGCTCAGACCAGGGGTCTCATCGTTCCAAACATGAAGAGGGGGGGGCCCTCCGAGGACGGGGTAGCATACGAGGGGGCTACTGTGTTGGAGCCTCTTGCTGGTTATTATGATAAGCCTGTGGCTACTTTGGACTTTGCCTCCCTATACCCTTCCATTATGATGGCTCATAATTTGTGCTACACCACATTGGTCCCCCGTCACTTGCATTCTCAGTATCCCCCAGGGGAAGATGTTGTCGAGACCCCAAATGGCGATAGATTTGTGAAGCCCCACATGCAGTGCGGTCTGCTTCCTGAAATTTTGCGAGAGCTGTTGGCTGCTCGTAAGAGGGCACGAGTCGACATGGGAAAAGCAGAGGATCCTTTTCTGAAAGCAGTTTTAAACGGCCGTCAGTTGGCCTTGAAAATATCTGCCAACTCTGTGTATGGTTTTACAGGCGCCACGGTTGGAGCTTTGCCTTGCTTAGAGATTTCGAGCAGTACAACAGCATTTGGGAGAAGAATGATTGAGCACACAAAGAGTATGGTGGAACAACGATACACTAAAGCCAACGGGTATCCAGCGAATGCAGTGGTCATCTACGGTGATACTGACTCCGTCATGGTTTCATTTGGGGTTGATAGCAATGAGCAAGCAATGAGCCTGGGTCAAGAAGCAGCCGAGGTGGTGACTGCCACATTTGTCAAACCGATCAAGCTTGAGTTTGAGAAGGTATACAACCCCTACCTACTTATCAGCAAGAAGCGCTACGCAGGACTACTATGGACAAAGCCTGATGCGTGGGACAAAATCGATACCAAGGGCATCGAAACAGTACGTCGTGATAATTGTTTACTCGTCCGCAATGTCATCACAAAATGTTTGGATATGATTCTGATTCACAGAGACCCTGGTGGGGCAGGGGAGTATGTCAAAGGTGTCATCTCCAACCTGCTCATGAATAAACTAGATTTGTCAGAGTTGGTAATCACCAAAGGTCTCACCAAGGAAGCAGAGGACTACGATAATAAACAAGCACATGTAGAGCTGGCCAAGAAGATGCTCAAGAGGGATCCCTCCAGTGCGCCTGCTATTGGGGATCGTGTACCGTTTGTCATCATTAAGGCAGCAAAAGGGGCAAAGACCTATGAAAAGGCAGAGGATCCTATTTATGCATTGAAGAATAACCTACCCATTGACACCCAACACTACCTAGATCATCATTTAGAAAAACCGCTCATGCGATTATTTGAACCCATCATGAAGAATCCCAGGGAGCTGTTGACAGGCGCCCACACCAGGTCCATCATAGTGGCCACCCCTTCGGCGGCGGCTGGTAGCATACTGATGTTTGCAAAGAAGAAGCTGACATGCCTAGGATGCAAAGCCCCTCTCCCAGGGAGTGCACAAACCCTGTGTTCACACTGCAAGTCAAAGGAGGCAGAAGTGTATAGTAGGCAGCTCGTTGAGCTGAACGACTTGGAAGCACAGTTCTCAGCATTGTGGACTCAATGCCAGAGATGCCAAGGAAGTTTGCATCAAGATGTGCTGTGCAAAAGTAAAGATTGTCCTATTTTCTATAGAAGAATGAAAGTACAGAAAGAATTAGGAGAGGCTCAGACTATAATGGCTCGATTTGATACAGAATGGTAATGCCAATCAATTGCTGGAAGAAAAAGTAATAACACAAACAATGAATGCAGTTTCAACTCTGTCGTCTCGGTGGTTTTGTCAGAAAGTACATGCTAAAAAATGCACAAATCGCCTCGATATCACTCACTTCTTCTACACCAGTCTCAAAATCTAATAATGCTAAGACACCTTTACCCGTCAAGAGCTCTCCTGCAAGAGTTGCAGCAAGGCCAAGGTATGCTCCTCTCGTTGCCACCTTTCTAAGTCGTGCAATGCCCGTCAATGGCTCACCGTTATTCTTTTTACCCGGCCACAAACCAGCTATAGTCAAGATGGCTATTGAAGCAAGAACAAATGGATGCCATCCTTGGTGAAGCTCTAACTGTTGTACTATTCCCATTCCATTCAATCGCTCAGACAGCAAGGCACTGCCGAAGAGGAGAGTGACTAGGCCGCCACCAAAGTCGGATGGATTTGGGACATCCACGCTCTGTATTTCCGGTGGCTCTAATGGAGAAGATGGAATGACAAATGGCTTGTTGATCAAACTTTCATGGTCTGGTTGAACGGTAGCTCGCACATAAAATACAGTAATTTGTCGAGACTTTGTTACTGAACATCTGAGCCCGAGTGGCCTCGGTCGCCAAGATTTAAGCATCCTGTTGTATACTTGTGGGTTTGTAATTGTGTGAAGTGTGGAAGAGAATCCTGACGACGATTGTTTATAAGATTTGGGCAGATTCTTTACGAAGTCTGGCACAGGCAAGGCCGCTATTACAAAGACAAACCCTTTTATATTATGATCTTCTCACAACCCAGAGTGACTTTACAAGAGATATTGGCACTTTCAGAGGGAAAGACCACATACTATTTACGATTTCAGATCACACGTAAGGGTTTCCCGTCTCGTTGAGCTCGTTTGTCGACAGCTTATTTAATATAGATGACGTCGAAAAGGCTCATTTCATTGCTTTCGAGCACCTTACAGCCCTATGAGAATGTAAAGGCACCATCTGTCGTTGGCCCTCTGCTCCGTCACTTCAGTAGTACTTCAGGTCCAGATGCCATTGAAGACCCACGGTCGCATGGAGACAGGCTTTTCAATAAGATTTTAGTAGCTAACAGAGGAGAAATTGCAATAAGGGTCATGCGGACAGCCAGGCGCTTAGGTATCCCCACTGTTGCAGTGTATTCAGATGCCGACAGGACAGCACTCCATGCTCGCTTTGCAGATGAGGCCATAAACATCGGACCTGCGCCATCGAATCAATCGTACCTCAACATTGGTGCAATCGTCAAGGCTATCAAATCTACTGGTGCTGATGCCGTGCACCCTGGGTATGGTTTCTTGTCTGAGAATCCCCTCTTTGATGAGGCAGTCTCTTCGGCTGGTGCGACTTTTGTAGGGCCTCCAGCGTCTGCAGTCAAGGCCATGGGGGACAAAGTGGAGAGCAAACGCTTTGCCAAGGCAGCTGGTGTGAGCACAGTGCCGGGATATATTGGGGTAGTGGAAAATGGGGATCATGCAGTTGCTGTCGCTAAAGAGATTGGGTATCCAGTCATGGTCAAAGCGTCTGCTGGCGGAGGAGGAAAAGGGATGAGGATTGCTTATAATGATAGGGAAGTGATTGAGGCATTTAAGCTGTGTACAGAAGAAGCAGCATCTGCCTTTGGTGATGACAGGATGCTTGTCGAGAAGTTTATAGAACACCCAAGACACATTGAAATCCAAGTTTTGGGAGATAAGCATGGCACCATTATTTCACTACCCGAAAGAGAATGTTCTATTCAAAGACGAAATCAAAAAGTCATAGAGGAAGCGCCGAGCCCAATAGGCACAGATGAATTGCGCAGGGCGATGGGGGCTCAAGCAGTGGCTCTGTGTAAAGCTGTCGGGTATCATTCTGCTGGTACATGCGAATTTATGGTTGATAGGGACAGAAATTTTTACTTTCTAGAGATGAATACTCGACTGCAGGTAGAGCACCCGATAACAGAAGCGATCAGTGGGATCGACCTGGTGGAGCAAATGCTCAGAGTTGCAGCAGGGGAGAAACTTGCCATCTCACAGGAGCGAGCTCTACAAATCAGTGGCCATGCGATAGAGTGCCGAGTGTATGCTGAAGATCCAGCAAGGGGGTTCCTTCCTTCCATCGGACGTCTGAAACACTATAGAGAGCCACGGGGGCATGGGATCAGGTGCGATTCGGGAGTGGGGGAAGGCTCTGAAATTTCGGTCTATTACGACCCAATGGTATCCAAACTTGTGACACATGCAGCCACGAGAGGAGATGCATTGGAGTCCATGAAGCGGGCTCTGGATGCGTACACCATTCGAGGTGTGCAGCATAACATCCCCTTGTTGAGATCTGTACTGGATATGAGTGATTTTGCATCTGGCGACATTTCCACTGCCTTCTTGGGCGAACATTTTAAAACGCCTGAATCATCAGCGCCAAGACTGCTTCCTCTTACATCTCGTCAGAAGCAAGAGCTTTTGGCATCGGCTCTTGTGCTCCATCTGCAGAGGACTATGAGACTCAATGCCAATGGGAAAGCTTCTGTAGACCATGGGGAGTTCGTACTCCATATGGAGGGTGAAGAGTCTCCGATCATAGCTAGTATAACAGCCACAAAAGATGACCAATCTTTTGAAGTCACATTGCCAGACAAGGTCTTGACTGTGGCGGTTGATCAACTGCAAAGTGACAGTCTCGTGCTGAAAGCAAGAGTCGATCATGCTGAAGATATCACCCTGCAGATCTTAGAGCATGTGCCGCGTGCCTTGCTCCTTCAGCACTGTGGAGCACAGAGGCATATTGTGATCGACCGAGGTGATATTGCAGGGCTGTCTCAGTATATGCCTCCCCCCCATGTGGAAGACATGAGCAAGGTTGTGAGATCTCCCATGCCGGGCAACCTAGTCAGTGTTTCTGTGAAAGTTGGCCAGGAGGTGCAGCCAGGAGATGAGTTGGCAGTTGTTGAAGCTATGAAAATGAGGAATGTACTCAAAGCTGAGATAGCTGGTAAAGTTATAGAGGTTGCAGAGAATGCTGGCAGCACTGTTGCAGCAGACCAAGTGATAGTGAGATTTGAATGAACAGACCTTGGTGTAGTTTACTGGGAAGACAAGTGGTCAAGTGGGATAGGAGTCTCAATATTGACGAAGCATTTTAAAAATTTTATTGTAAAATATCGCTTTGCAGTCGATTTCCGGAGAATTATCAGAGTATAAAGTGGTCAACGCGCAATTTAAATTCAACATGGCGAATGACACCAAGGAGATCCTCGTCAAGGTTGCTTTCGGAAATGCTTTATTAAAAAAGGACGCAGAAATAGCTCGATATCAAATAAGTGTAGCAGCTGATGGCAGCGATAATATCCAAACTGTCAAGCGACTGATTGCCGAGGCAGCCGGTGGCAGCATCACCGCCGACGATATTCTCCTCACTTTTGGCCCTAATGACCGCAAGCTGGGACGTCAATACGAGGCAGATCCAACAGTAGACGAATCAAAGCTGTTATTAAAGCAATATTCAATACTTTCATGGCTTGAAAGATTTCCACACTGGTTTCTATCGGCTCGGTTATTGCCACCAACGCCTCCTCCTCCAGGTGTAGCTATTCAGCGTGCTGCCGCCATCGCTGAGCAGAAAGACCCAGAGAAGGCTATCCAGGATGCACGATCCAAAGGGGAAATCCCTAAAATCAATGAATTGCCAGCACCGTGGGGCCCAAAGCCAGTACCTCAACAATCGGAGGACTCTCTGATTTCTTCTGGCTACATGCCAGCACGCTATCCGGACACATCCAGTCCAGCAGTCATCCTTGGGTAAATGACAACTACGTTAGCATAGAATTTGACTGATGTGCATATACTATTGAAAATTGGAAGAATTGTAAATAAAAGAATAGTCTAAATCTAGACACTAGGAAGTATTCCATTCTTTATAAAGTCTACTGTCATCGCTCGAGCAGCAGGTGTCAATGGCATGAGATGCAGCCCTGCCACCCCTGGAGCCTTGAGTGCTCTATCAATAAAAGCCACATTCCACTCTCGAATTTCATCGCCGCCAAACTTGGAAAATGTCTCCAGAAGTTTTTCAGATGCGACTGAATCTCTCACGTTAGCCAGCCGCAGCCAAAAGTCCAGGTTGTTAACAGAAGAAATCATGGGGATGCCTATCACCATTTTCACACTCTTGGTGGTTTCATGAGCGTGCGCTGCTTCAAAAAAGGCGTCGCTCAGAGCTTCTAACATCGGTGGTTGGGTCAGGATAACCTCAGCTCCAGACTCAGCTTTAGCTCTCAACCTGTCAGGGGAGGATGTCATGGGATTTTCAACTGCCCATAGGGAGATCCCAGCTGGTATCTCCTCCTTACTGCGCATCTGCCGTGCCATCTGCAACAATTCAAAACTGGAGGGAAAGACGGTGTTGGCAAAGTCCAGCTGTCTGCCTGGATGACTTCCAGACAGCAACAGCATCGCGTCTGCAGTAGCTCCCTTCTCCCTAATGAGCTTCCTGAGTTCTTGTCTGCTTCTGCACTGAGCCGCTATGGTGGGCACAAGCCATTGCGAATGAGTCCCCCTACTCGTTAGGGTAGGTTGGTTTACCGCTTGCTTGTCTAGATTTCCTAGGAAAATGCCCAACAGTTCTCTCCAGTCATTTGCTATCGGGAGATCTGGATACACGCCAGCCTTAAATACACCTGTTTCCCACAACTCTTCATCTGCACCAAAACGGGCCCCTATGGCTCTCTCTAAAATGAGTGTGGGGGCGGCGCTCGGGAAGAGCTCTGAAAGTCGATCCGCAGCGGCACATTTGGATATCATAGAATGAATAGAATGTAAGGTTTTTAATGACGTCAGATTGCTATTGGGTCTCATACTGACGTAAATCGAAAAGGGTTTACGATCAATTTGGGAACGGATCATGGCTACATTTAGATGTATACAATGAGTCTTTGAGACTCTTCAAAATCACTCTAGATTAATGTTACATAGAGAAAATAGAGCGTAATGCACTGGCCACTATACTTACGTGCAGACTTGGGTCGACTGCATTGGCCAACCCAAACTTGGCTCCAAAGACAGCTCGCAAAACAATATCACCGTACCCATTTCAAACCGAAATCGTCATATTTGCTTGAAATGAAATTAAAGGATGAACCTTTCAAGCTCCACTGTAGGAGCCGATGAGAGACCTCCTGGGGACTCCATCGAAGAAGAAAAGCCCGTAATCCAAAACTCACGGAGCCTTGACCGAGCCTTTTCCTTCAAAGAAGTTCCTAGTATCATATTGCGTGCCATTAGTGGGGCAAGTGTCGGTCTGGGATCCACAACTGCATACAGAGCCCGACCGCTTCATAGACTGGGTTCTATCACCGGCCGAGTCTGGTCGCCTGAAGTAGCAGAAGATGCGGCTGGAGAAGATCATGAAAGTCTTGCTAATGATGTGATCCTACGAGTAGAAATAGCAAGCAGCAGAGAGGCTCGTGTGGCATCATTCTTTCAAATGCTTCTAGGCTCTGTGGCGCTCATTGCGGCAATACTTCAAGTCTTGATCAAAATTTACAAAGATCCGATCACGAGTTTATTTGACAACAATAAATTGTTTAGAATTGATATTTGGATGGCATCTACATTACTGCTGCTACTATTGATAGCCAATTGGCGCTTTGTACACCGAATCATAGAAGCCAAACAGAATGGTCGGAATTGGTCACCGAGGCGAAAGAAGCTAAGCTTAACCAGCATCAGCATACTTGTGGTGCAGACCTGCAACGTTGTATTCTGGTTAGGAAGCAATGTCTACATAGAAGTGGGGAGCTGTCGTTGGTTTGATACTCCAGTTGTTGTGCTAGGGTACCTCCAGTGGACATGTTTTAATCTCTGTTTTCTGCTGTACCTCATTGCCTGCCACAACAGCGGCTTGTGGCATGGCAGAGTAAAGTCGAAAGAAGGGGCCAATGGAGATGTAGAGTCCGCTGACACACACACTGCATCGCCTCCTACAGCGACGCATGCTCCTCTAACGATGGTCGTAGATGCACCTGTCAGCATCCACATATTCAAGCTTCCTATGTTTGCTGCATTTCAGGTCTTCTTGACGCTCCTCATTGTGTCTACATTTGACAGGCTAGGCGCCATCAGCACAGTTCTGCACCCACCAGGTTCCCCACCAGGAACCTGTGAATATCAAGATATTCAATGTACTAAAAGCTCTCCTTTGAGGATAACTGTCGTCGTTTTCTTACAGTTGTCGTTTGCTGCATACCTGGCAGCCTATCTGTACTTCTGGAGGCGGAACAAATTTGATTTGAAAAGGCGACCATTTGCCCAAGTTCGTTCGGTCAGCATACTGTTTTCTGTCATCACCTATCAGATTACTTGGGCTTTCATAGTTGTGGCGCTATCTTCTGTATTGCTCTATCTGGTTCACCTGGATAGCTGCTGGACATATATTTTTGTCTGGGTAGCTAGCATACCAATTCAAGTCACAAACACAATAGCAGCATTGCTATTTGCATTCTTTTTGATGCCTAGAAACCCCTCCAGCACAGATGAGCTCTTGCAGACGTGGCTACAAGAGTTTGCATGGACTGAGGCCAGCCTACCAAAGGCCATTGAGCAGAGAAATCTTCACTTGCCCCAGTCAGAGAAACTCACCGCCCTGCCCATGCTCTGTGTGGAGACAGCATGCAAGCTTCTGTATTGGAGTCTCCTGGCATACGACATAGAAGAAACCGCCAATGGTGGACCATGCTCCCTGGATGTTGCATTGGCAAGTGTAGGTTTGACAGATCATGAATTGGTCTGGAACAAATTAGTCGATACAAAGTGCTTAATTGCCTGGGGTCCAGGAAGCAAGAGAGTTGTAGCAGCATTCAAAGGCACCAGTTCTTTTGAAAATGTGAAGACTGATCTGAGGCTATGCAAGACTGTTCAGCCTCCAAAGAGATTCCGACAAATGGGCAAGGGTTACCTGGTTAGATACCTGAAAAACTTTGTCCAAGTCCATACTGGCTTCTGGAACGCTTTTATTTCTGGAGGATATAAAGATACTCTGATTGAAAGGTTAGAAGAAGCTTGTCGTAAATCAGGAGTATCTCCAGATGATGTGGATATCTGCTTTACTGGCCATAGCTTAGGCGGAGCATTGGCTACGCTGGCAGCTCAAGCATGGGCCCGGGCACATCCTCTCAGTGGCAAACAGGCACGAGTGTACACGTTTGGTGCCCCTAGGGTAGGCAACAGGCCGTTTGCTTATGAGTACAACAAGATGGTACCTCATCATTTTGCTATCATCAACCATAAAGATCCAGTGCCTGCGATCCCAAAAGGTTTTTATAAACGTGTTGGTCAGCGGTGTATTATCAACACCGATGGCGACATTATGAACAGGCCCACTTTCTTTGAGAAGGAGGTGAGCATATCCTCATCAAATGTGCCAGGAGATCATAATATAGATGGATATCAAAGATCTTTATGTGCTGTGATTGCATCTCAATTCGGTATCTATGCTTTACCAAATGGAACTATAGGTGCTACAGAATTGGCTGTCTCTTGTGACCTCAACACCCTCTTGTTGCACCAAAACATGGACATTGACTCGTTGACAGACCCAGAGAAGAAACCCATCAGCCAGGTCGAGTTGATGAAGGGTGGAGGTAGCAGGAGTTTGAACATGGAGTGCGGCTGGCCAACTCAATGTTCCGTGCTGAGCATACGTTGTTTGAGCTGTGGAAGTGACTCTAAAACTAAGGATGTGTCTACATGCGAGCCGGATGAGATTGTCGTTAAAGGCGGAGACGATACACTTCCCACACTGGGCAGAAAAGATGATCGGGAAAGAATCCCTTTCGGACGCGACAAGGACCCGTTGTAATGGTACTGCGAGGACCGCGAATGAGCTAACAACAATTCAAACTATTTAATTGTATATCTATCACGTGGTACCAATATTTAAAGTAAAGCTGAAATAAGCGTGGATGAATATTTATAAAGACCCGACCTCGGCGGAGCGGAATGTTGGCGGAGGTGATCATGGTTGTGACGAGACAACTCAAACAAGTTTTCCTATCTTTAAAGATGCTCCTCGGATAATAACGGAAGCTGTGGGCGGTATCGGTGAGGGTTTGGGAAAAGGGACGGCGTATGGTGCCAGGTACTGTCTGCAGATTCTGCTCTCTCCTTTCAGAACTCCACGAACGTCAGGCACTCAAAGTCCTCTTTTCCCCCCTCATATTAATTAATAATACAGGCAAATACTGCATGTTGGGGCACTTACAGAGAGCCTTTGGTCTCCTTCTGTAGTCCCAGAAGGCGGGGATGGCCTTGCTGATGAGGAGCACCAAAGTGTGGTCAAAGATGTTATTTTAAGGGTGGAGATTACCAGCAGTGGAGAGGCGCGAATGGCTTCATTTTCCCAAGTACTACTGGGTTTTGTAGTGCTGGCTGCTACACTACTCCAAAACTCAATAAAAGGGAGCAGAGACCCTTACAAGACTCTGTTTGTCAGTGACTCTCTGTTCCTGATAGACATCTGCATAGCATCGGCGCTGCTTTTCTTCTTATTGATCAGCCTGTTGAGATTTACAAACAGGCTCTGGGACGCTAGGAGGAATAACAGGGTATGGGCTCGTAGACGTGCATTTTTGTGCATAGGAACTCTCATCATCCTTGTTGTTCAGTCGTGCAACTGTACTCTCTGGCTCTCCAGCAATGTCTATCTGTATGTTGGCTCATGTGGCTGGTACAATACTCCAGTCCTGGTACTGGGTTACATGCAGTGGTCCTTGTTCAACGTTTTATTTTTTCTCTACCTCATTGCGGGTCATAGCTGTGGAATCTGGCATGGGAAAACCAGCCAGAAGAACCCCTCTACTAGTGGTGATGAGGAGACAGGGGAGGGGGAACATGCTCCAGCTGCTGAGAACGCGCATATGGCGCTTGTCATGGATGCCCCTCTCAGCATGCATCTCTTCAAGTTTCCAGTGTTTGCTTTTTTCCAGGTCTTCTTGACTCTTATATTTCTGTCCAACTTAAAGCGCTCTCGAGAAAAAAGGAATGTTCTGCAACCTGCTGGTTCACCCCCTGGCACATGTAATTATCTCGATGTGAACTGCACTGTGACAGATACCGGAGCTAAAGTTGCCTCGGTTGTGCTGTTGGTGGTTGCATTTGCTGCCTACCTGGGAACATACATGTATTTTTGGAGAAGGACGAGGCTCGATCTCAAAAGTAGGCCATTTGTACAGGTGCGCACGGTGAGAATCCTCTTTTCGGTCATAACCTACCAGATCACCTGGGCTTTTATCATATTGGCAGTCTCTGCTGCCCTCCTCTACCTGATTGAACTGAGCAGCTGTTGGACGTACATTTTTGTCTGGGTGGCAAACATACCAATGCAAGTGAGCTCAGCGGCTGTTGCGCTGTTGCTCGCCTTTTTTCTAATGCCCAAGGATCCTGCGAGCACAGATGAGCTCTTGCAGACATGGCTCCAAGAGTTTGCATGGACTGAGGCCAGTCTACCAAAGGCCATTGCGCAGAGAAATCTTCACTTGCCCCAGTCTGAGCAACTCGTTGCAGAGCCGATGCTGTGCATTGAGACAGCATGCAAGCTGCTGTATTGGAGTTGCATAGTGTACAGTATTGACGAGAAGGAAGGCTATTGCTCCCTGGACGTTGCATTGGCAAGCGTGGGATTGACAGACTATGAGGTGGTGTGGAATAAGGTGGTCGATACAAAATGTTTAATCGCCTGGGCTCCTGGAACCAAGAGAGTATTGGCAGCATTCAAAGGGACCAGCTCTTTTGAAAATGTGAAGACTGACTTACGGTTTTGCAAGACGATTCAGCCCCCGAAGAGATTCAAGCGAATAGGCAAAGGTGTGATAAATAAATACGTGAAAGATTTTGTCCAGGTCCACACTGGCTTCTGGAACTCTTACATTTCTGGAGGGTATGACAAACAGCTGATGGAAAGGTTGGAAGCCGCATGCCAAAAATCAGGAGCCTCTTTCGATGATGTGGATATCTGCTTTACTGGCCACAGCTTAGGCGGAGCTTTGGCTACGCTCGCATCCCATGCATGGGCACGCTCGCATCCTCTCAGTGGCAAACAGGCACGAGTGTACACATTCGGCGCCCCTAGGGTAGGCAATCGGTCTTTTGCCTACGAATATGATGAGATGACACCTTGTCATTTTGCCCTGATTTGCAACAAGGATCCCATCCCTACTATTCCAAAGGGATTTTATAAGCGTGTTGGTGAACGATGCATTATAAATCTTGATGGCGACATTATGAATCGGCCCACGTTTTTTGAGAAGGAGGTGAGCATACCAACCTCAAATACCCCATCAGATCACCAGACAGAAAGGTACCGCAATGCCATCTGTGCAATTATCAAGTCCCAATTTGGGCAGTATTCCCTGTCAAATGGAACTGAAGGGGCAACAGAGCTAGCAACACGATGCGACTTGCAGAGTCTTCTTTTTCACAGTAACATGGACGTCGAGGCTCTGAGAGACCCAGACAAGAAGCCTGTCAGTTTGTTGTTACAGCTGAAGCACGACACAAAGAAGAAGGGTGTCTACTGTGGTTGCCCTCCAGACTGTATGCCCATGCCTAGTCTCAGTTGCCTTACATGCAGGAAAGCTGAAAAGGTAGGAGGCGAGGAGCACGACGAGGAAATCATAGTTACAAGGGCAGTTGTAGCGAAGGCTATTGATCCTGAAAAGACCCAAGATGTGGATGCAGTATGACAGATTGTAGGCTATAATAAGTACTTCTCAAAACATACTTTTTGTTTAGAGCTCGGTAACCTCGATCAATCTATCCTCCAGGTTTCATGAAACAGAATGTATGGTCTGCAGGGTGGTGGGTTGTGGGCCATAAATGGCAGGTGCAGTTTGCTGCCTCCTTGACACAGCTGCCCCAATCGAATAAAATCATTTACATCTTTTCTGTGGTCATGCTATTTGACAGCGAGAACAAGATACTGCAATTTTCCATCACAACAATTGGCCACGAGGCTAGAGCCAGGAAAACCTTCCAAAGATCTAAAGAAGAGATCGTGGCAGCATCAAAAGTCACGTGCACTAAAAGAGACGAGGAATATAGTTATGGTAAATGCCTAGGAAGCAATAACGAAATATATGAAATCAAAGTTAGCAATACAGGCAGTGGGTTTGACTGCACATGCCCTGTGGGCTGTCGATCAGAATCGGTGCTGTGTAAACATGTGATAGCCTTGTTGTTAGTGCAGCTCCAAGCCACGGAGGAAACCCCTCCTCCAACCCAGGCCAAGTCAGACGCAGAACTTGAAAAAGCACACTGTATGCAGCAACAACCTTCTATGTTGATGGGCAGACGCATACTTCCCGGGTCGTTATTCGCAGGCCAGAATCAATCACCCTTGTCGCGGAGTCCATCCGATAGTTACAAGAGAAAAAGAAAGAGGATACCAGCAAGTCAAGCTTTAGAGGTATCAGACGCTGACCTCATAGCTCAATGTAAGAATGCATTGGGCGTTGATTGCATTGAGAAGGACCAGACAGGTCAGCTACTTAGTCTGCAACCATCTATGAAATGTAATGCAGATAAAGTGAAGGATGGAGATGCAGAAGAGGTAGCACATCCTGTAGCCAACCACAGTGGTATACAAGAATTTAGTTACGAGGCTTTCTTTGGAAGCGAGGGAGTCACCTAAAATGCTGTTCAGAGCCAACGAGCACAATACACGGAATAACTAAAGACTGCTTGACTTAAATATGTATTTATTTACCGAAAGTTGGGAAGCAGTCGTCAAAAGTGTTCTTGGGATGCTTGTTTTCAAAATGTGTTTTCAAAGTTGCTTCCGTAACTGTGCTCATGAAAGGGCTTCTACATATTTGGCATGTATATGCTAATGCAGCCACATTATTCTTCAATTGAGATGCTCCCTTTTTTGATTTTGCTGCCTTTTCTTGAGCCTTGGCTCTTGCCATGGCTGTTTTCTGCAAGAAAGCAAAGAAATATGGTCGGAATAGTTTGTATGACAGGTATTGAGAGCGGCAGGCTCTCGACTAGACTTGGCTGAAAGGTGTACAGGCGGAGCCGGAGCGCACACAGGAATATTTATAGGTATCGACTACTAAAGCCAAAAAAATTCGAATTTTACTTACTTGAGCATTACCACCTCCCATTTTGTATCACAGGTCTGCAATGTATATGAGCACGACAAGAAATGGGTTCTAGGTGCCAGAGATTCAAGGTGCAAAGATAATTAGCAACTATTTCTTACAGCGACGCTATATTCAGATGTTGAATAATCAAGGAAATGTTGAATCATTTAATGCGCATTCTGAAAGCGCATTTGTCTGCATTTAACTTTCATAAGCGACAATCTTGGAGACGAGCTTGAGCCCGCGAGCTGATCGTCGTTACGTCATAACAGAAACTCTCGGACCCGTTTACCTGAAAGACATGTATTATTGAAGGGAAATATTGGTAATAAAGTACTTTTCGAACCCATTGAAGTTATATTCCCACTTTTGCGATTCACTAATTCCTCTTCAAGTATTTATAGCGAGCGATTAAGACGTGTTATTTTCCCAATGTACAATATTAGAAGTACAGCTACGACACCTGCTGTCTGCAGTAAACCCGTTTCTCCATACCAGCCCAAGGTGGTTGCCACCAGAAGAGTTGCTTTCGTGTGTGCAAGCAGCGCTACACTAGATGCTACTAGTGGGGTTCCCTCAATGGATTCTACAGACTTCAGGTGGGGATTGGCGCTTGAGCAAGGGCGTAGAGATACCATGGAAGACGTTGCTCAAGTTATCGAGAAGGCAAAACTCGGCTTCCTCTTTGCAACTGTGTTTGATGGTCATGGCGGTTCGGCAGCTGCCTCATATCTTCAGGAGCATTTTTATGACGTCGTGTCTGAAATTTTAGACAAGCATGGTAACGACATCGAATGCTCTATAGATTTAGATGAAGAGGAAGGGTTGTGCTGTCCAATTCAATTGCATGCTGCGCTGACAGAGAGCTTTAAGAATGCAGATGCAAAACTATTGCATTGGCTGTCGACATATGTCAAAGATGAGGATGATGCACGCAGCGGGTGCACTGCAACTGCTCTGCTTGTTAGACCTGAGCTGGCTGTCATAGCAAATGTGGGCGATAGTCGAGCGGTATTGAGTCGCGGGGGTAAGGCCATAGACCTGACAACAGAGCATAGGGTGTACGGTAAAGGGGCTACGGTCAGCGCAGAAACAGACAGAGTGGAGTCTGTGGGTGGATGGGTAGACGATGGACGTGTATGTGGAGTGCTTGCTGTGTCTAGAGCTTTTGGAGATCCTGACTTCAAAGGTAATGGACTGCACAGCATGTTGAAAAGAGGCATCACTGATGGTTTCTGGTCGCAAGATTTTGCTGATGGGAGACATTTCAGTGGGGATCCCGTCACCGTTGAACCTGATGTCTTTGAATTAAGCTTGCAAGAGAATGATGAGTTTTTGATAGTAGCGACTGATGGCTTATGGGATGTAGTCTCCTCTCAGGAAGCTATCACTATGGCCAGAGGAGAATTGTACAAGAAAGGAAGAGACCCTCAAGCGGCGGCAGACCTACTAGTGCGAGCTGCACTGCGGAGAAGGACGCAAGATAATGTAGCTGCAGTGGTGGTAGAATTGCAAAAGGCTGATCTAAGTAGGAGCGCCAGAGGTTCAAAGTTGTTTGGCTTGTTTTGACTGAGCACAGCAACTGGCCCAGGGAATGATGCACACAGGCAAGTGTGAGACGAAGGAAGTGCAACACAAGAGATGCCAACCCACGCCTAGTCTTATTTGAAAACTGTAAATAAACAGAAAGAATCGAGATTATTTTATTCGTCGACATTGAGAAAAGGTTTATTGCTGGGATTCCTTGCATGCACGATTGAAGGCCATCAGGCGATGAGTTCTTTACCGGTACTCCCAACACATAGACCCGATTGTGTATTAGGCGCGCGTCGGATAGCTCAAGGCTCCTTACTTTATAACAAAAATAGAGCTTTTGGACCTCCATGCAAAGAGCAAAGGGAGTGGCTGCACTGCGTTCCAAGAGCTGTATCGGAGGAACTTTTGGAAAACAATCAAGATCATATCATGGATAATAGCGACGCAAATAGAGAAGACATTTACGAGGGACTTAGTCAAGGTACAATGGCAGTGCATGGCGGCGAGCGGGCTGGGAGACCTCGAGTCAGCGACTCCCTTACGACTCCAGTGGTGCAAACTGCAACATATACTTTCAAAAATACTGCAGAACTGATAGCATACCAAGAAGGACGATATGGAAGTTATGAGTATGGGCGCTATGGCAACCCAACAACGAGGGCTTGCGAAGAGAAGATCCGTGCCTTGGAGGGTGCTGACGACTGCCTGGTTTCCTCAAGTGGCATGAATGCCGCCACCACCATGCTTTTAGCTCTTGTCCCTGCAGGTGGTCATATTGTCACAACAACTGATTGCTATAGACGAACTCGTCAATTTATTCAAACTGTTCTGCCCAAGATGGGCATTACTGCAACTGTGATCGACCCAGGCGATTTAGCTGCGCTCGAGAGAGCATTGGACGAGCACCCAGTTGCATTGTTCTTCTCCGAGTCTCCAACTAATCCTTATCTGCGCTGTGTTGACATCCCAAGGATTAAGAAAATGTGTGCCCCAAAGGGGGCTGTAGTTGTCATCGACTCCACCTTTGCAACCGCCATCAACCAAAGAGCCCTCGATTTAGGAGCTGATCTTGTCATACACTCAGCAACTAAATATCTTGCAGGGCATAATGATGTCTTGGCAGGTGCACTTGCCGGACAAGGAGACCTAGTGACAGCTGTCCGTGCCATGCACAATGTCCTGGGCGGTACCATCGATCCCCATGCATCATACTTGCTCCTCCGTGGCATGAAGACATTGGACTTGCGTGTCCAGAGGCAGAATGCCACAGCATTAGAGCTGGCCAAGAGACTTGAGGCACATGCCAAAGTCTCTCTGGTGCACTACCCTGGATTAGAAAGTCATCCCGACCATGAAATTGCCGTTGCCCAGATGAGCGGTTTTGGAGGGGTGATTTCTTTTGAGATCGATGGTGATTTATGGCGAACAGCCAAGTTTATAGATTCAGTAAGACTTCCCTACATTGCACCGTCACTCGGGGGTGTGGAATCATTGATTGAGCAGCCTACTGTGGTTAGTTATTGGGATCAAGGTCCGGAAAAGAGGGCCGAGGTCGGAATTAGGGACAATCTCATTCGATTCTCTTGTGGCGTAGAGAATGTTGAAGATATTTGGGCAGACTTTGTGCAAGCTTTTGAGAAAATATGAAATTTGAGAGATATCTTTTTAATCGACATTACTTGGATTTGTTTTCGTTTCTAGTCCTGATCCCGTCCCTGTTCGCTAACTTGAGCAACCGCTTCTGCTCCCTCATTGGCAGCTCTGTTTCATTGCCTCGTCGCAGCTCTGACAATGTTTTAGGCGGCTTAGCTAGATCCCACAACCACTCCGGATACTCTGAGTCAGGTTTAAGGGGTGGATCAGAGCCCTTCTTTAAGATGTTGACACCTGTTGCAACGGTGGCATCGCAGCTAGAGACTATGCCTGCAATCGAGGAATTAGTGATTATGCGGAGATCAATGTAGCCATAATAGTGGACTAATGACCTACTTGTGTGAAATAAAGACGAAAGAAAAGTCAGGGGCCGAACAGCCTGGCATCGGCCAGCGAACACGAGTGTGCTAATTTGTGACGCCATTAAGCATACACCTATTTACTGCTTGATCAATGCCTTTTATTTAAACTAGTTTTCTATCTGAAAGAATTACATTTTTTACTGTATTGGGGATTTGTAAAACGACGCTCGCTCTCTGAAAGAGGCACTGCTCGCAGCATGCATGGATGCAGGCGTTTGCTTTTGCTCCTGGATGCATCCATCCCCTCTTTTTGGGAAGATGGGATAGACCCACAGCATTCCTAAAATACCATTTGCTATTGCTTTCATGGCCTTCTCTTCTTAATACTGAATAATTTGATAAGCAAGAGCAGTCGTTTTGTACTCTTTTTATCGTTGTTGCTATTTGTCATGACTTTGCAATGCTCCACTAAGAAATATTTTTGAAAGCAGGTAAGATAAATCGTCAAAAGGAGAGAAGAATGCTTGTCATGTAGGAAAATGACGCTTTGCATTGCTTAAATCTTACAAAATCGCCAGTACTTTCTTGTTGAATTTCCCAAAGTAATGGCTCCATCAGTCGTTACTCTATCGTCACTCTCTTCCCACAAGCAATACTCACAAATTAACCTGCTTTGAAAATGCAGCTGGGCGACAGTATGGGTCGAGTCAAGCGTCCGCTTTCCAGCAATTTAATTTCTGCTGGTCAACCACCCTTTGGTTTGGAGACTCTCGATGCCCTGACAACAGGTTTGAGTGGTACTCCTCCACTACTAGATCAGAAAATTCCCAAGCAGAGAAATGGCAGCAGATACTTCAAGCGCCCTCCTTCTGAGCCTCTTGCGGAAGAAAGATCTAAAAAAAATCTCAAAAGCAGTACTTCTGGAGCGGCTCCTTTTCGAGTTCTCAATCCAACAGTATTCGAAACGCCCAAAACACAAGTTGGATATGCTGATGTGTACCATATTAAAAACCCGACTATAGGACCTCCTGCTGGAAGCAATGATGCTAACGTCACAGTTAATATAGGCAAGACAAGCAAAGACAAGGCACAGAAACCTAAAACAGCAAGTCCTCCACAGCCACAACCACCAGCACGCAAAGCGTTCCAAATCCATGATGGCATTGCTTACGTGGCACCAATCAGATTTGAAGCTGATCAACTAGTCCCAGATGACATATATCCTATGAAACAAATTGGGAATCTTCAGCTTCCGTCTGAATCTGGCGACCAATTTCCTGGGACATTACGTCATCCACTGGCTGGGTGCTTGGGCTTCATCAAGTCCATGGCTCGGGGTGTGGGCCGGTTTGCGCCAGGAAGTATGGGCATCAAAGTGTATGGAATGGCTGGAACCGAAGGCAGGAGGCACAAGGAGCATTTAGGGAGGTACAGAAGTGCCATCGATGGTTCAGCTTTGGTACTGGCAAAAAAGACAGCCCCAGCAGCCACCAGGAAAAGTTCCCGTGCCAGAAACCCCACCGAAGTCTTCTCTTTCAAAGAGGCTGAGCCTGCTAGACCAACCTCACGCATGCGCTCTACGAGTACATCGCCCCCGCCAGAAGATAAGACTGATGTCAGGCAAGGAGTAGAGTACCAGGCTATTGTACCAGACATACCTCTAAAGAAGAAGAAGAAGAAGATGGGGCGTAGTGCTGCCTTACCGGAAGATGAAGATGAAGCCCGATGGGTGTCAGAGGAAGTGATGCAAGCAGATGAGTTTTCAACAGATGAGCTCATGCACACACATAAAGACTACAGCAGTCTGAGTAGGGAAGAACGTTTACGTCTCATTGAGAACGCCACCGGTATGTTGATAGAGGCCGTTGGGCGCAACAAAGCCGAACATCTAGGCCTGTTGAGCATGGGTCCATGCTCTTCACAACGACTGAGAGTCGAGGAAGAAGTTCACTACCTTGAAGGAATGAAGGAACATGGCCGTGATTTCTATAAGATAAAGTTGAATCATTTACCCCAGAGAACTGTGAGAGACATGGCTGCACATTATTATGATATTTGGAAGCAAAGGTGTTCATCGTCCGCCAAAGATTGGTACGTCTTGCAAGCAGAGAAGGAAGCAGCAGCGCAAGCAGAGATTGATAGACTGGAAAAAGAGAGAGAAGCAGAGATGGCACGCAGAGTACAGAAGCAAATCATTGGAATTCGCAAAAGGCAGCTCCAAGAAGCAGCAATGTGGGTCAGACTCGCGGCACGGTCGCCGGGTGAGGTCGTATGGAATAAGCACGCTGTGAGAGAAAGGGCAGGCCGTATGGCGTCTGTGCTCCGCTGCGGCAGCAGCACCAATACAGTAGAGAATCCAGCTGGATCAGAGACAGCAGCAGCAGCACCAATCATCAGATATGATTTAATTACTTCATAGTTGTTTTCATGTGTAAAAAAGTCTATTAGGAAAATGGAAACCCTTGCCTATTGTTTACTGATATGCGCTGCAATGTCCCCATCAAAGGGTGTCCAAACAATCTTGCTTGGGTCAACTATGAGGCCTGGAGATCCACATTTCCGTAGATGGGCCTCCACTACATGGGGTGCAGCACAGATGACGTGTTGCCCTTTTTGGTACTGAATCAAATTAAGATGTTGTAAAGTAGATATGATATCATCAATTTTTATCATTGTGCGCTCGCTCAAATCCTTGATGCTAATACTGCCCTCACAGTCCTTCAAGATACTCAGCAGTACCCTCGTCCAATACCCTCGATACGAGACCAATCCGAGGTCGGACAGGGGACGCTCTGGCGTACCGACTTTGTTCTCAATCTTTGATAACTCATAAGAAAATGAAATTAAAAACTTTCCATACCCCTTCCGTTGGTATGCAGGAAGGGTGAGAATGCATGCCAGGTTGAAACCTTCCTCACTAAATTTCTCCTTTGAGAAATAACCGCACACATGGGCTCCCCGCTCATCACACTCGCACATGACGTAGAATAAAAAGAAATCGACGTCGTAGTACAGAGTCTTGTGATCCAAGAATAATTTAGCAAGGTAGCACAGGTTCTGGCAATACGTCTTTGCCTTCCTGCCGTCTATTTCAAACATAGAGATCCCTCCATTCCGGTATATCTCAGTACCTGGAGGGTGGAGCAACCGACATTTCTTCAGGTGTCTCAGCATCTGATCCCTCCGCTTGAAAAATGCCAAGTCATATTCACTGAAATACAGCTTTTTGCAATCCTTATATTCAGGTGGGAATGGGGAAAAGTACCAAGTCTCCATTTCGTACCGACCTAGCTCTATTCTCTCGATGTTCTTCACTTTTGTAAACTCCTCATGCTCCCTCAAAGCTTGGGCATCAAAATTTTCATGTCCTTCCCCTTCTTCTTCACTATGCTCTTCGTCTGCTTTCCTTTTACTTCTACTTTTGTCATTTGGATCTGCAGGCTCTGGTGGAACAACCGTGTCCAAATTAAAATTATCGACCGTCACCCATTCATCCATCCGTCTGTTGAACTTCCTATAGTGCACATAATAATCATAGTCTTCAGAATCATCTCCTTCGTTCTTACGACGTTCTATAATTCGGGCTGGATAATATCTATCATCTCTCCAGCGGCACTCCAATAGAGTGCCAAGCTCCAAAGGAAAATTGACTTCCGAACGGGCAATAGGCAGGCGTTGTGGTGCTGCCGGGTGTCCTCCATCAGCAGCAACTTCTCCGTCTGCAAAAGCGTCTTTTCCCAATGCTACTATACGTTTTCCTTTTCCTGCCCCCTACAACCAGAAATAAAGGGCAAATAAATTGAAATTAATTGCCAACCGAAAATGGGAAACTCAAGGCATCAAATACATCGAGTACTGTTTTCAGTAGGATATCAATAGTTGACCGCATCTAATATTACCTGGGTCGCTCTTAAACCATCTTCTGGTTGCGGGGTGTTACCTGAGGATGCTCCGCCTCCTCTAGTGCGAGTGCTCCTAGTCGTCATCTAGAATATATTTGCTGCTACTTTATACTAAAAATCTAAATTACAAAAGGAGAAAGATCGAAAATTAAATTGCCATGATCTGTCTTCATGTTTATGCTGCGCGTGGCTTAATTTCTGTGGTCTGCCTCAGATGCCATCGTCTCTGTGAAGAGGACGGCTGAGCGAGCAAGATTGAGCCCTAATAGGACAAGATGACAAGTAGATGGGTAGTCATATCAACTGAACCTCTCCTTCTCTCATTTGCCCCTCGAACTAAAAGCAGAAGAAGAGAAATCGCCAATATAGCTGGGCTTTGATCTGTGGCCGGAGGCGCTAGGGTGAAAATCTTGCTGAAAGTAATATTTAGTACACAGAAAACAGCATCCAAGTCTCCAGTTATTATATTATTCCAGGAGGTGAGGACATTTGCACAGCAAGTCCACATGAAGGCTTTGAGAAATCAGGACCCTGTCCAGGAGCCATGACAACCAAAACAAGGCAGACATAGAACGACTAGAAACTCATATTATGCAACAAAAGATTAGTAAATCATACCTAAAATGAGAATGTACTCATTCAATATCACTGGCGATGAATAGAGATACATAATCTTGTAAAGGTGAGGTGCACTGCTCGTGTACCTGCCATGAGAAGTGCCATGTCTCACGAGTACCTGTTGCCCAATTATGCCGAAAGCGGTGGTTGCTCGCCGTGAATTTGGAGTCCATACATTTGGCGATACTCAGTAACGCCACGTCACAAGTTCAAGAGATCAAACTGCATTGGTCAACACTCGCACACGCAACAATAATACGCGCATGGCATCCAATACCATCCTTAATACTAGTATATTGGATAAAATTTCATTGTAAATATATTTGGATCAATATGCCATGTAATCGCAGTCATATGTGCAACCTGTGATTGGTTCTTCCAGCGGATGAGCATGGACTGCTATTGGAAGGATCAAACATTTCACTGCAGGCATGCCTCGTTCAAGTTATACGCCTTGCAGGTAGATCAGAAAGCCGTAATTTCCGCTCATAATTGACTTTTCAAGTATAATTTTATTTCAAAAAATTACAGTGGATCAAAGTCCGCTTTGATTACGTCGCCTGTGTCTAAGTCAGGGGTTTTGGTATTCAAATGCCCGCTCAGTCCAACGACCTTCGAGAAGGGAGCATTCATATCAATGGATCTTTAAATTGGCAGGAACTGCTTGGTGTGGACATAGGACAGAAGAATGACAATCTCGTCGAAAAGCTCAAGAGGGTGCTTTCTAAAGCCCATGCAAACTCTCTAGAGCCGAGAGTGTGGTCAGCACCTTCACTGCCAGTCTCAACCATAGGCATGCCTATGGACCTGGAGCTGCCCTGCTTTGTTCATTGCTAATTGGATCCCCTGAAAAAACAATTGATGTCGATTGTGTGAAGAAGAACTTTGGCCAGTCTCTGTTTGACCTCATTGTAGAGAGATGGGAAGATACTAAGGATGTCTATCAGCACAGGAAACGTAGGATTGCAGATGATGCACGATATACCGCATGATTGTGGACATTTTTACTAGAGGTGCTAGAGAGGTAGTGCTTTAATTGGGCTTGGTTAAAGGCAGATATGATGGAGATGTGAAACTTCGTGAGTACCGTAACCGAGGTACTCACGTACCTCTGTCACGACACCAACGACTGGTTGCTAGAGCGCAGCAGTTTAATTCTGGGGATGCTGCTAAAAAATTTGTCAACGGCATCGGTGAATTGGCCAAATCTGTCCATCTTTCAGGGCCGCCTAGTATGGGTGCAATGTGCAAAGGAAGAAAACAATTTGTTGAGCTTGGCAGGTCCATGGTGAGGCTGATTGCTTAGTTTCACAAAGTGCATCCTGACTCAACCAGAAGAATACTCCGGCTGATGACTCACATTGCTACTCACTATAAGGCTCTCTTGTCGGTCCGCGTGTCGTCTCAGAAGACAGTCATTTTTGTTACGGCCTTTGTGGACACAGTGAGCCAGTCGTGCAACCCCTCAGATATGAGGATGGCGGAACATGGTATCAAACTTCGTAATAGAACGACAGAATGCTATGGATTGACAGATACTATGCCTTTAGATAGTGCATTGGTACCCCTTGAAACTTGCAGCTTTGACTTATGCAAGAGACATCAGAGTATCACTCAACCAGTGGCTTTGCTTCTAAGGACACTCCAATTAGGAGTGTCTTCCAATGAGAACATTAATCATCTCTTTGAAGAGATGTATCAAATCCTGAATTTGCCAATACGTGCATTTCCTGAACTCCTAGCCTGGGAACCATCTGAGTCATCCTCAGAGGAAGGGTATTCAGAATAGATGTTTCTCATCAAGACCAAAGTAGGGGGTTTCATGAGTAGAGGGCATCAAAGAACATATTGATGCTTCGTGGCAGAGGCCCTTGATTGACAACATATTATAAAGCGTATTTCAAATCTGGCAGAATCCGGCACAATGCCTCATACTTCTTGTCAACAGGTAATTGCATTAATATTTGGTTATCTTCAGATAGTCAACAAGTTTGAGTTCTTCTTCCGGTGGCTTGGCCAATTTCAAAACTCCATTCCCACCTCCAGACAGCCATCCAACGTCTTCCACTGGAGCCCAACGACTGGGAAATTGCATTTTATAAGATGGAATCTTCTTATTGCCTCCACCATCTGTGCTCCTAAATCTTGGGTCCTCTTTCCAGGCCCTCGGGACCTTGTCAGTTCCAAGAGCAAACACCTCTAAATCTCCCCTCTTGCTGATATGAAGCCTCAAAAAGCCTTTGTAGTCAGGAATTTGCAGGCTGCTAAAGGCCTCGTCATAATGAACATGAAGCACACTCACACTCAGATAGAGGTACGCGCCAAACAGTCCAGCAACCGCTGGCGTTGCAAGCAGCCAATAGTACCCCAACATCCCTGCATAGTATGCTATGGTAGACCATCTTGAAAGTTCGACAGCTGGCGATGAACACATTGCATTCCTCGTGACTGCGATGGCCTCTGGAACATCAAACAGTGCCATCAACCATTTGATTGCGCTTGGATAGAGCCCCAAGGTTAACTTAGCGAGGAGATCTCTCACTCCGGCTGGATCTGGAAAGGTAATCTGTTCAAAATTTTGATACCAGCGGAAGAGAGAGTGGTACCCTTCAGCACCAACTTGCTCATATCTAACGACAGTCTCCACCCCTAATTCTAACAAAAGGAGCAAGGAAACTGCAGCAATGAGGTGGGCAGCAAGATGAATCAGAGCAAAAGATAGCTGACTACCCAAACCGCCCAGTCGAGCCCTGACCGCCACCGAAGAGCCCCAGTTATACTCGGGCCGTTTCATTATCACAGACAGGGGAACGCCCTGAACAGCACCCACACCACCACTCTTAGCCATTCCAAAAACAATAAAGAATGTCGCACATAAAGCTGCCAAGGAGACTCTACTTTCGGAGAGTATAGCAATGATCGTGTCCCAGCCTGCAGCCAGGAAAAGACCTGCCGCTTCAGCAAACGTCTGCGCCTCTAAGATTTCGTGAACCCCTGAACACCTTGGCAACACACTGCACACCAGTAAGAAGTACAATGCTCCGCCTATGATGTCAAATCTATTGTTGACATGTCGAAATGTGGATACATTCATTTGAGCCAATTTCAATGACGTCTCCGCAGAAGGGAAGGCTGCTTGGCATCTGTACTCTCCAGGTGCAGGGGCCCCGCCTGGAGATGCACCAGCGGGGCCATCGCCACTGCAAGCCCAAGTGGCTTCTGCTTCTGCCTCCTGAGCTGCCAATGAATATACAGACGATGTGCTAGGGTAGGATCTTCGAAGACTGCTTGTCGATCGCCGACTCTTCTGGATGTACATTGGCCCAGCAGCTGGATCATGTCGAGGCAAAAAGCGTGCATAGGAAAACACATGGGTGGGGTGTAAGAAAGCGCCACCACTGCCACAAATGATCAAGTGCTCTGGATCATTCAGATTCCAGTTGCTCCCTCCGAGCTGCAACTCATCATCAGATAAGAAGCCGTTGGATGAGTCTTCCGCATTCAATGAGGGGATGTGTCGGAATGAGCTGTGTGGATACTCACTTTTCTCAGATAAGAATCCACCACAACCAGGACCATGCAAAGGAGGGCTCGTTCCCAGAGGACTTGCACCAGCAAATGGAGTCTTCAACCGCGAGGGTGGAGGAGAGCCCCCAAATGGTTCTGCGCCCCAACTCCCAGTCCGCATAGGCACACCCTTTTGTAGACGCTGGACCAATGAGCTGTGTAGTTGGGTAGGTGTTGGCTGGGTGTTTCTTGAACCCACCTCCTGCGGAGTCAGAGACTGACATGACGACCATGTCGGAGAGCCCCCATCAGGAGAGGACATCCCCCCATGCAGTGGTGTCATGGACCCCGCTGGGCTGACCCCTCCAACGTCCCCCGTGCTGTATCTTTTGAATTCATGCCTCATGTAGAAATGGAGGTCGCCAGCTATCTGCACCCTTGCCCGACCTTGCAGCGGCCCCCTCACTAATTGTCTCAAATTTTTAGCGTGATTGGCCCCCCAGAACCAATCATGTAGTTGCCTGGGGCAATGCAACATGATTATAATCTGATCAGAGGGTGCCATCCTTTCTTCTGCAACCCTGGCAAAGTATCTGTACTGAGTCATATCAATATCGTCCGAGAGTCCCAGGTCGACTCCAAACACCCACCAACCATGGGGGAGTTTCATAGCAAAATAACTGCTCTCTTGAGGCATCAACCAGCCTCCCAACCAACCTTTATGAAGTATATGGCGCTGATACGTTTCCAACCCATCCACCCAGTCGTGGTTGCCCGGAATAATGAAAGCACAGGGGCCTTTGTACTTTTTCATAGCAATAGATTTCTGGCATGGTCTGCAACATTCTTGGAGTTCGTAGGATTCAGATTCTGAGTCATCATGCCAGTGCTCCGGTCCAAGGTCTGGTTTCGTCGCAACCAGATGACCTGGATGTACGTGGCTGGGTGGCGGCATGGCCGCCTCATAGCATGAAAAGAACCTGTTCTCGTAAGTCTCATCGTTGGGGGCAGGATAGGCTATGTCACCCCCATGTAGAAAGAGCTCTCCACGAGGAAGTTGGATTTTCCCATCTCTGTTCTGTGTGACACTGGCAGCCAATGGAGAACCCTCTGGCAGCTCGACGGTGGCGGTGATCTGCTGAGCAGCAAGACATCTGGCAATTGTGTATGTTGGATCTCCACCATCCCCTGTGTCTGCTGTAAAATCAAACCACAGTTCATCTTTATCAGCCAGATAATCATATGTGACTCCATCACCATCCCTTGGGGATACCAACCCAGCACACCTGGGACAGCTGGCGGATGATGCTGCAGCAGCTGTGTTGGCTAACATCTGCCTCATATCAAATCTGCCCAGAAAAAGCTTCAGGGAAATGAGGAGATCGAAGAGTGTCTTTAATAGATCTGCCGAAGTTCCAGAATACCACGGAAACATTGGTAGAAAGGACGGGGAGGGAGCATCCTCCTTGACATAAATAGGTTGATGATCAGGCGTGTTTTCTTTTTCACGAGCTACTGAATTGATCAAACCATGATCATCAATAAATAAGGAGGACGCAACACTTCTGAAACCCTTTGGTGCCCCATCAGGAGTGAAGAAGCGTGATGACATCGTTCGCAACATAGAATCAAGTCGATCCTTACCCTGCTTGAAATGAGCAAGAGACGCCAACCGATCCACCCCATTGAAAATAGTCTCTGGATTGTATCTCATAAAAGACTCGTCATCTACGCTGTGCCTTCTCTTCCTAAGATTGTTATTACTACTATTATTAGCAGTCGTGTTGTAATTACCGCTCAGCTGTCTGATATATTGAACTGAGTGGGATCGCTTCTGAGCAGCGCTGCACGTCTTCACAGCAGCAAAGTCTGAGAAATATGTCGCCCCCAACATCATGACGAGCGTCAACCACATGGTAAACACGGGTGAAATTGCGCCATTCGAGTCAGAAGCGCATGTATTATTATTCTCATTGCACGAAGAGTCCTGATAGACAACCCAAGATTGAAAAATGGGATGGGACACTGCCGAAATGGGTCGTAACCACACGGTGCAGACCTTATTCTTGACACTGTTCTCACCATGCTCTCCAACTGCATTTCCACAGAAGGAAAAGTATGTGGAGCAAGCAACTGCCATTGTCAGTGAGTTCAGCAACACTGCTGCCCATAGTTGTTTAATTGAAACTTTTGCAGAGGTTCTCAACCTCGGCTTGATACACCTAAGCGCGATCAAAGAATCATGTATGATCTGTGCGCTGGCCAAAACGGCCAGTGACCCTAGAAAGGTGGATAGTGTCAATGAGAGGTCACCTCTGATGTCTATTCCTAATGTTTCTAATGAAGGAGTATGATATGCTACAGCACTGAGAAGCCATATAACATAAACAGCAGTCCAATTAATGTACCCTCGAGAGGCGCTCCCTAATCGTTTCCGAATGAAGGGCCTGGCATAAAGATACATGAATAAAGCAGTAGCACCTGGTTAAGGTCAAAGAACATACAAATTTAGTGACGATCAACGTTGTATATGAATGATACGGCTCACCATAGAAATAGAACCACTTCTTGTTGATGTGGTACCCCTCGACAAACGTCTGTGTGCTGTCTATGAACAGAGAGACCGTAACGAATCCACCGACAAGATAGAATAGAAGTGGAGTGTGCTGAAATGTTCTCATGTCTTTGCTTTAGATTGAGACAAAGTCGACAGCTAACGAGCTAAATTGACAAAGGTTCTATAAATCATTTCGAAGAAAATCTCAACAATATGGTAGGCTGGCTAGCACTAGTGACCGCTTATAACCATGTCAGCAATGAAACGAACCAATTTAATGAATGTCGTAATGAATGCGGACCACGGTTTAAATATGGAATCACAAGGGAGAGATGCCCTGTCGTTGGAGCTCCTTCGGTCCACAAACACAGAGGTGTGCTAAATAACTCAAAGAAATTACATCTCTTCTCAGAATTTTACACTAAGTGATGTGCATAACTACACAAAGAATGGGGTTTGAAAACCCTAAGAATCAGCATCCTAACTTAGTTTGGCACAAACTTGGTGGCATATGCGAAGCCGTTGTTCACGGTTGGGTCAGCCACGTGGTCAGCCAAGTTCTCGAGTGGGCCCTTGCCAGTGACAATAGCCTGGACGAAGAAACCGAACATAGAGAACATAGCCAAGCGGCCATTCTTAATTTCCTTGACCTTGAGCTCAGCGAATGCATCTGGGTCGTCAGCCAATCCGAGGGGGTCAAATGCCTCACCAGGGTAGAGTGGGTCAAGACCCTCACCAGCTGGGCCACCATTAACACGGTATCCCTCGATGAGACCCATGAGGATGACCTGAGAGGCAACGACAGCACCAATGGATTGAGCATGGATGAGGGACGGGTTTCCGAGGTAGTCAAGTCCACCCTCAGCGAAGATGGCTTCACCAGCCTTGAACCAGACGGGCTCTGGGAAGCTTACGGCACCGGAGCGGGCAAGATATTCTGGAACAACGCATCCCAAAGCACCCAACATTGCCCAGCGGGCATGGATGACTTCAAGCTCGCGATAGCGGGCGAAGGTCTCTGGGTCTGCAGAGAGACCTGCGGTGTCCCAACCGTAATCACCTGGGAACTCACCCTTCAAGTAGCTTGGTGAGCTGGTGAATGGTCCCAAGAACTTTGGGCGGTCAGGGCCGTACCTGTACAGAAAAAAGAAAGGAAACAGTTAGCACTAGCTGCTCCTGAGATTAGATAAGGTTTTGCGGATCTCTCACCATTCGATGGCAGCGCGGGTTACCTGGCGGGATCCCTACATGTGACAGCAATAGAGTTATTAACTTTACGTTTCAACAGCGGAAAGAGTATCCGAGTAGGAATCAGTACAAAGATAGTGAGATTGGGTATATCAACGGACCCCGTTGATTCCAGGATTCACGTCACTCAACCAGATTTGCAATGATCTAAGCACATCAGTACTAAGAAGCATTGCAAACTATGTCTTTAAGCGTTGAACAAACACATATTGCAATCGCAATGACGTCATAAAATCACTTACCCTGGAGGCTGAGACCTTGTTAAGGCCGAAAGTGCGAGCAAGAGTGGTCTGCATTATCTCTAATATATTTTGTACTTGTAAAAAATGTGAGTAGAGTGTGGACAAACAAGATTTTGATACTCTATCTCCTTTGATCCGCTTGGTGCAAAGCATGCAGACCACGGAACGTGCCCACGATATCTGAAAAACGAGTGGCTGCAATTGATCCGTCAGATATCAATTTGCATGGGAGCAATTTTTGAAGCTTCTGCCAATGCATTCACTGCTTCTTCGCTCAATAAACTCTTACCAACTGCCCCTCTATCATATGGCTGAGCCATGGAACGCATAAATTCTCGAGCGATGCACAGCAACATATCTGTCGAAAGGTTGAGATGGGAGTCCTTCAAATGAGCAGTTATCCAGTGAGGTAGCTTATCCCTCTTGTCATGCCTTTGGTATCTCTTATCTGCAAACACCATCATCCCATAATCCGCTTTGCTTCTTATCACACGACCAACACATTGTGCTGCTTGCCTCACAGCATCAAACGCCAAGAAGTCTGCTTCCTTGATGTGATGCGTTTCTCTCAAAAATTCTAATCTGGCTCTAAGAATCCTAGATAATGTATATTGATAAGGAACACCAAACATGACCACACATCGACCATAATGTCTGTCAAAATCAATCCCCTCTGCCACCTTTCCCCTTGCAACGCTGAAGAATACAGCCCCTCTTCCACAGTCACATGCCCTCCTGTAGTTATCCAATGCCAGCGTGGTTTCAACCACATCCTGTGTCTCAATAAAGAGAAGTTTATGGGTGGCCAACTCCTGGAGAATCCCCATGTCGTGCCACTTTGAGACTATGGTGTCCATGTACAAATACGATACGAAAAAGCACACAATACCATCGGGTACCACGCTTGCGAGATCAATCAACATCCTGCCGTAGTTTCTGATCACCTGCGGATCACTACGCATGTCAAATTTAGTGCTGACAGGGAGTTGATCAGACCCCCGGGTTAGAACAACAGGGCACAGGCAATCTCGAGTCAGCGTCATGTTTAAGGATGCCAAGCAGACTGGGTTAAAATTCAATAGCTTTGGATAGAGATCGATAGGACTCAATGTACCACTCGTAATCACCACACTCTGAAATTTCATCAGGACAGGTTTCATTGCCAAGGATGCATCCAAACAGCTCAGTTGTAACACTGGGTCGGGTACTGAGGGGAGACGCTCATCATAGGGCTCCATTATGATGGAAAATCCTCTAGAATAGGTACCAACCAGGGTAGCAAAATCAGCTACCAGTTGAATTGGCATGTAATCATCTGAACCAGCAATCTCTAATGTCCGCATCAAACTGGCGAGCCGATCATAACAGTGCCGCAAAGTCTTTGCTTCTATGGCCACTGCCTCTTGCAGCGCCATCAAAAACGATGTCGGGGTATCAGAGACCACATTTGGAGCATCCAAACATGTCCTTAGGTGTCCAAGTAATCGCTGCAAGAAAGCCACAAAGTGTTCTGCTCTCCTGATGTTGCCAGGCACAGCTTCACGGAGTACATCCTCTGGCAACACGGGGGCTGCAAGCCAGGGCGCAGGATCACGCAATTGACCCTCCCCAGCACCTAAGGCCCCGCTTTGAGATGCTAAGCCTTCTACAAGCCTTCCATATTCCCTCTTCAGCTTCTCAGCATCTGTAGCTTTAGCCTTCTCTATCTCTCTTCTCAAGGCACCGACATTCCGAGATGCGCTATCCAGTGTCTGCCTGCGTATATTCACACTCAATGCTTCTATGCACACATTATCTATATTGTGTGCCTCATCAAATACCACAATAGATTCCCTCTCCAGTTCCCTGCTTACTACCGCGGCCACCTTTGGATCTAGTAAGTACTGGTAATTGAAAACCACCACATTGGCAAGGGCAATGCATCGACGAGCTAAAAAATAAGGACACCATTTCTTCTTTCTACCTAATACTCTCAACTCATGCATGGTATAAACACCAGGGTCTAATCTACCGTCTGGCCCCGCTGCTTCTAGCCCTTCATAAAAATCACAAAGCTGTGGAATGTCACCATCCTCGATATCTAAACCATTTGCTAGAACACTACTGGCCTTTGCCCGGACCCATGGGGCTGTTAATTTGGCACACTGGGTATCAACACTTTCTCTAGAACCTTCTTCAGCCACTCTGGGATGCACACATAGATTCTTTCTGCTGGACAATCCCAAAGCCAAAATCTTATGAGGCGGTCCACCTGAACTGTTCCTGTAGTCTATGAGTTCCCTCAGCTCTGCGAGAACTTTTTCCATCTCAGGAACAGTACGTGTACAATAAATAAGCTTTCCCACTTCCGGATGAGCTGCTTGATATGAAGTAATCAAAGAAAGGAGCGTAATTGTTTTTCCAGTCCCTGTTGGCATCTCTAGCAAGCAATGACCCTTGGCATCGAGAGCATGTTTCAATTCTAGCATATATCTATACTGTTCTGGATATATATACTCATAAGGGAAGAAGACCGTAAGGTCTTCCAGTTGAAACTTCATCCCTTCCCGATTGATCTCTTAGGGTGATTGCAAAGCCATGTCCTGATTTACACGACAATTGCCCTGAAACAGTTGCAATTATCGAATGGATATAAATTATATTCTATGTCTTGGCAACCATGCCACATTTGAACGAATTTGTCTGTCCATGGAGGTCCCATAAATCCAGCCTCTGCTCTCACACACCCTCATCCTTCACCCCCCTTCGATGGCCACACCACTGGCATCTTTGCGCTTGGGGCAATGAGGTCGCTTATGAGGTTTATCCGAGGCACCTTTATTGCTATTTGAAAACTAAATCCAATCCCGACTAACACACACGGTGTTTAGTCAATTTCTGAACGGCTCTTTGAGCCAACCCCACCACCTCCCTCCCTCAACTCTTTGTATCTGTGTGTCCCCTCCCTTTCAGTGCCATTGACAGCCTATTTGACGGTGACCATTGTGCACCCTCCCTTTGAATTCTCAGCTTCTTCAAATGTCAGCACTCTACCGTTCGTTTTCAGACATCGCATGACGGCCTCTCTGACTTTGCCTGTTCCTACACCATGGATCACAAAGAAGATATCACCAGGGACTGCACCAATCAGTGCCGCATTCAGCTCAGAGGCAGCATCATCTGCAAACCGACCTCTCAGATCCAAAGTATTTCCGCTCGTTTGAATGGCTACAGTATTAGCAGACCTATGAACGACTTCTGTTGCTTCTTGCTTCACATTCAGCGCTGAAGACGATGATTTTCGTTGGCGCTGTGGTGCTTGCAGCACTACATCTCCCCTTTGGAGTTCCAGCGCCATCGTGCCAACCTTCACAGAGAGCCTGTTGCCGGTCGAGGATACGACAGTACCAACTGCGCCTCCCATTTTGGGCACTTGGACCCTATCGCCCTTCTGCGGTTGCCAATCACTTGCAATGGGTGCTGCTTGCTCCCCCCCTTCTTCTCCTTCTTCTTCATCACCGCCCCTGCTACGTAGCCCATAGAGTGCCAATGCAGCAGAACCTGCATCTCCTTGTATTCTTTCAATTTCTTTCAGTTCCGCAACTGCATCTTGCACTGTCATTTCTCCCAACGAAACTTTGCTCTGTATTGATTTTGCCTTCCTCTTTGCCTCTTCTCCTGCAAGTTTGCCACTGTGCTCTGGTTTTGGCTCGCTGTCTAATTCCTTTCGGATAGCATCAAGCCTCTGTAAAATCAAAGCGTAATGACCTTCGGCTTCAAGCTTTTTGGCGACAGCAAGATTTGCCATGGCTTTTGCTGCTTTTGACTCTTCAATGATAGATGCTTTGAGGGCCGATGCCCTCTCTACTGCAGTAAGACCTCCACTTTCCAACTGTTTAGCCACCAGGCGTGCCTCTGCGATAACAGAGGGGTTGAACCCTAACCCTTGGGCTATGGACAAAGCATTAGAATTCCCAGCGACCCCCCAAAGCAATTTGTACGTAGGTCTCAATGTCACGGGGTCGAACTCAGCACTTACATTGACAAAACCGGGGGTCACAGTGGCCAGTTCTTTCACTTCAGCATGGTGGGATGTAACATACGTCAGCCCTGCCACTTTGGCCAATTTAAGCAGCAATGTGCATGCTAGTGCTGCCCCCTCCGTAGGATCTGTACCAGATCCCACCTCATCCAGCAAGACGAGTGACTTTGAGGTCGCTGCTACCAAGGCACCCCGCACCCGCCTGATGTGCCCGCTGAAGGTGCTCAGGCTT
The DNA here is from genome assembly GCA_019693495.1 of Axilococcus clingmanii. Taxonomy (NCBI): domain Eukaryota; kingdom Viridiplantae; phylum Chlorophyta; class Chlorophyceae; order Chlamydomonadales; family Chlorococcaceae; genus Axilococcus; species Axilococcus clingmanii. The sequence continues at coordinate 41,472 of JAAMXV010000600.1, forward strand.
TGCTGGAGAGATTGACCATCGCCCACATCAGCAATGACCTTATCAAACCATACCAACTGTGCAGACTTTGAGACATTGGGAAGAAATAAGCCAGCTTTGGCCATAAGACACAGCAGTCCTAGCGTTTTTAAAGAAGCCGTTTTCCCGCCTGTATTTGGACCTGTCACCGCCACCACTCGCGTATCATGAGATATGGTGATGTCAATTGGTCGGGGCGTCTTTTTGATTTCCCTCCCCTCCTCCTCTCTGTTGTCTTCTGTGGGAGAGGAAGGGGATGGCATTCCATACGCTTGCAAAGGACTTGGAGTCTTTGCAGCCATGAGTTCTGGAATAAGACTCGTGCTTCCGTTGCTTGCTGATGACCATTCGACAAAATCTATCATGCTAGGCAGCGGTGGCAGACTAGGTTCCATTAATATTGGGTGTAATGCACCCTCAAACCTCAGTATCATTCCTTCTGTGCCTCCCTCCCAACCAACAAACATTGGCCTTGTAGCCCCCACCCATGCTGCATGCTTTGCTCTCGCTGAAATGATGTCCAGCTGGGTCAAAGCCGAGAGTGCTCGGTATAAGGAGCCCGCGTTTTGTGCAATCAACAAGCTAAGATGCTGTAATACCTTTGTCTCCTCCTCTTCTTCTATTGCTGCCAATGTGGCCTCATTATTGTTCATGATAATAAGCGGCTCAGGCTCCATATACACCGTGCTGCCCGAGGCACTGGTCGCTAATGAAACACTGCCCTTGGGAAGGTCAGACTTCCTTGAAACTTTTACAGGAATACACAGCCTGCCCCTTCTAACTACCACTTGAAATCTTTCACTTGCACCTGTTGAGTGTAATTTTCTTGCCCACTCATCCATTGCCCTGCTGAGCTCAGCTGTATTCTGCCTTCGCCGAGCACGTGCTGTTGCCAATGCATTTGATGCACGGTTGAGGATGTACCCATCTTCAGGTCTTAAGCACCGAGAAATTTCATCAGTCACATGCTTGAGTCCATCACCTAAGCCTTCAAGGATTTCTAACAGCACTGGCTCGTCCTTTAGCAGGTGCAAAAATGTTTGGCCTGTCTCTAGAGTTGTCAAAATAGCCCCTAATACTACTGCAATAAGAATCTGTCCATTCTGTGTGGCTGAAATAGCCTGGCTTATGTCATACACTCCTTTAAACTTTAGAGTAAAGTTCAATGCCCTGAATGTTTGCTCCAATAATATTTCGCTTTCTGCCTGATCTCTGCCCATCGGAAGTCCGCCCCTCACAATGGTCTGGGCGCCACGTGTCGTCTGTGCAAAGCATGCAACCTGCTGGCATAGTAGAGGCCATTCTAACAAATCTAAAGAGTCACTTTCTACCTCTCGTGTAGAGGGAGGTGTAGGTGGGACATACGACGGCGCAGCAAGTGCCTTGGTCAAGAATGTGGGTGAGAATCTCGTCCGCAGCGCAGGCTGGCTCCACCGACACTGTCGAAAATGTAGGCAGAAATGCGCAGCTCCTGGTGCCATGTGCAAGTAATTGAGCTTTTGTGTCAATTCATGGCCAAGTCTGAGTTTGAGTAGCTTGTCAAGTGTGCACATTGCGTTCAATTTCAAAAAAACAACAACCAAAAGATTCAAGATAAGCCGCAATAGGAGAAAGGCCGTGATTCTACGCAAAATACATCATGATGCTCATGCTTACAGAAAGAATACATTGGTTTGAGCAAATTTCATGCTTGTTCATTAGTCTACTGGTCATTAATGTTCCATGCGAGCACGTGCTTTACAATGCATGAGACGAGCAACACAGCTTTTGAAAGAGTATACCACAGTAGTCCTACTAGTTGGGCAATGTTGCTGTTAATCTGCTCTCACCCTTAATGTGTTGGCATTCTTTTCATCTCCTGTAGTCCCATACATGCCAGAATACCATGTATGTCTTCCAAATACTTCTGGCACCCCAACCTCTCCTCCCCATCAATCTTGGACCTCACTCTGATTTCAATTCATAGGCATAGCTACCAAGTGCCAGACATCAAAGTTTTTGCGATACAGTTTCAAAAACACAATGATTTTATCTAACACCAAAGTGTGATCGAAATGCTTGTAGTATAATCGTCAACAGCATTTAACAAGACACAAATACAGCGATCACTTTTTTCGTCACCATGAGACTGAAAGCTACGGCAAGTGTTGGGGCTGCTCTTTACATTTTAAGACAGCTGCAATCTTTCATATCAAATAGAAAAAAGCAGCGTTCAATTATCCAGGAGGTAATTTCCAGTGCTATGAACTATCGTCTGTTTCTTCAATTTTTATATCGACAGTCTCCATTATCTTCTTCCTAGTATTCGGATATATTCTCGTTGCCTGCGACACAACTTTTGCTGTTGAAGGACGATTTGATAGAACAGATAAAACTAGGATTGGAAGGCAGTAAGAGCCAGCTGATGATGTTGCCTTCATATGTCGATGTTTTGCCGAATGGTCACGAATCTGGCGATTACTATGCTATCGACATAGGTGGCACAAATGTTCGAGTAATGCACGTATGTTTAGGCCAAGAGGAAGGCTCAATAGAGTCATGCACTGTAAAGGAATGGCCAATTCCTGTCAAATGCTTTGATACCAACACCAACGCTCTTTTTGAATGGACGGTCGATTGTTTTGGAGAGCTGTTGGAGGGGCAGTCACATCCTATCGTAATAGGATTTTGTTTTAGTTTTGCCTTGCAACAAACAGCTCTGAATGATGGCAAATTGTTAATGTGGACTAAAAATTTCAGAGGAAATGGCCTCGTAGGTGAAGATGTTGTTGCGGTCCTCGTTGAAACGTTCAGAAAGAGAGGTTTTGATGTTTCCATTCCAGCTGTGATCAACGACACCGTAGCAACCCTGATGGCCATGAAATATCAAAATCAAAGTGCATTTGCGGGACTCATCCTTGGTACAGGGACCAATTGTGCATACATCGAGAAAACATCGCGCCTGAAAAACAGGCTTCCGGAGCACTACGATACGGTGCGTCATCCAGAGATGGCCGTCAACACAGAATGGGGTGCGTTTTACAGCGAGGAGCATTTTCCTATGTGCCAAGAAGACATTTGGGTTGATTGTGCAAGTGCTAATCCTGGATGGGGTCACTTTGAAAAGATGGTTTCTGGACTGTACGTAGGTGAAGTCGCACGGAGAATCTTACTCAGGCTTGGACACGAAGCGGGGCTGTTCGACAGACAGATGGAGAGAATTCTGTCCAAGCAGGATTGCATTGAGGCATCCCTAATGTCACTCATGGAGACTGAAAGTGATCTTTCAACAATCAACACTGCATTACGAAAGGCGCTTGGGTGCCAGATGAATCAGCATCAAGTGAACGTCGTGACAGCAGTGTTTGGACTCGTGTCCAGACGAAGCGCGCGGCTGTTGGCAGTTGGTATCGCCGCTGTAGTTGCACAGCGTGAACACGCTGAGGAAGGAAGAGATGTTGTAATAGCGGTAGATGGTTCAATGTTTGCAAAATATTCTGGATTCAAAGAAAAAGTTTGCAAAGCATTGGAGGAGCTCTGTGGAGTGGAAAATGCACAGAGAATAAAGCTGCAATTGGTCCAGGAGGGCTCAGTCTTGGGTGCTGCAACTGTTGTTGCAGCAGCAGTGTCTTCTGGTGCTCCTAATTCAGGTGTTGAGACGTTGAGTGAAGATTCAGAGGCCAATGGGATTGAACAATTGACTATTCCTCAGAGACATGGCAACTCGATGGAGGACGGTGCGGAGGATTTGATTACACACAGAACCATTACTATGTCAGAAGACGCTGAACAGTGGCGGAAATATTAATAT